>JADLZK010003240.1:0-12817 GCA_015847255.1 Hyparrhenia diplandra
CATCGACATCACGCTACCGCCTTTGCTACCCGAGAAATGAGTAGCTTTCCTAGGTTTTTAACCCCATCTATACCCGAGCAAAATTAGCTCCGCCCGGGCCCTACCGAGCCCTATGGGTTTTAGCCCGCCCATGAACCTTACCGGACAGGGCCCGGGCAAAGAATTTGAAGCCCACAAAAATTTTTTTCTTGGCCCGAACTAGGCCCGAAATACATTTTTAGCTACTTTGTAGTGTAAAATACGCGGTAGCCCGCCCCAAGCCCGAACCCGGCTCGAGCCCGCCCGAAAAAGCTAGGGCCCGACTCTGCCCAATGGGACGCCATGGGCACGATTTTTCGGCCCGAAATAACTGGATTTTTCGCTCCGCCCGAACCCGACCCCTGCCCTAAAAATGCTCAGTATAACCCCATCGTGTAACCCATTATCCATATCTTCGAATATTGTACATATATATTCAGCGCATGGAGTTAGCGAGTGCACCCGCCTCTGCCTGGCAATGTTTCTCTATTTACTTCCTCTATACATCTTGATCATCAAGATTTCCTCCTTTACAAGACTTTCTTCCGCGACTCCGCGACCGATGTATCTCTATTTGCTCTCGATCCTCTATATGGCCTATAGTCATCAAGATTCCTTCCTTTTACAACGACTTTCTTCCGCACTCATGCCTCATTTATCTCTACTCTATACAACTACCATCAATGGGGGCCTCACTTATAATTTTATCTAAATACTAAGTGAATTCCCGCACACTGTCGCGTAGGAAAGGGTATTGTTAAAGGATTGAATTATGTACCGCTTTAATCTCAAAAGAAAGAATTGTAATCGCTAGGAAATCTCGATCACAATTAGCTATTGAGCGTAATTACTTTGCTTTTGTGCAAAAGTTAGAAACAAAAGTTAGTAATCTAAGAACTTAAATGTATGAAATAGAGTATATACTCATTTGCATAAAGATTATTTAATCTTATGTTTAAACTCCAAGCCGAACCAATATCGAATTGGTGAAATATTTAGATATGTTGACCGCACAAATCTCGTAACGCAGAAAAAAACATATATATAGTAATTTATTTGAGGAAATCCTTGGTAGATGATTTAATCTCTTGAACTGTCCTTCACGTGTCATATCCCGCCGCATATGACCGAAACTAAGTGTATGTGGATGAAGTATATGATCATACTAGACCATCCATGGTGGTATATATGTTAAGCATGTATTCATACGCTGAGTATATGGATATACTTTTATATATATACAGCAGTAGTGGCATTTTGGCGTAATATATTAAAAATATAGGTTCCTTCGAAATTTTTTCGTAGTAAGATCTAGAGTATCTAATGGAGTATCTAAACATACCAAACTCTAATGTACTTTTTGAATATGGGTGTAGGTGTATAGAGCAGTGCACCCGTATATATATATTTCATTTTCTTTCCTCGTTTAATTCCATCTTTTAACCTCACTCACCACATAACGCTTCCACAAACCACCTTAATGACAGTTAACCGACCCCTTTCTCCTTCACTCTCCCACCGGCTCCCCGCCTCACCCCACCCAAGCCATATACACATGCCACCCAAACCGTCCCACACAGCAGCACTACCACCCCGGCCCTCACCCCCATTCCACGCATCACACCAACCAAAAATCAAACCTCTCCTCTATTCTCATTACATCGCTCTCCCATACCAAGAAACCCGAGACCCGAAAACCGAAACCCCGTCATGGATACGGGCGATACGCGAAAAGATACGCTATGCAAGGTGTGTCATGTGTGGAACCGTGATATGATCGCGACGCCCCAAGTCATGTTTTACCTCGCCTTACGCCCTGCCCGACGAAAGCACCGCCCACCGTGCTCGTACTCCGGCATTTCCCAACTCACTTCTGGCCGCTCTGGCCGCCAACATGCTGTTTTCTCTCACAAGTCACAACAAATCAAATCAGACCAGCTACCAAATGCAGAAAGTACTTTTTCCGCCTCCATCTCGCGATTATCGAAGCGAGAACACTGCTCATCTTCCTTTCCTCAGACCCGCAGCGCGAAGCCCGAGGAAAACCGTGCCGCCGAGCCTCCGAGCCATGCCGCAACCTTCCGCAGGAGTTGCTTGAGGACGCTAGCGCTCCGCTGCCGCCATGGCCGCACAGATCCTATGCAGCTCCCCTCTACACCCAATCGGCCACTGCACTGACACGAAAAGCTACGCAGCCGGGCGCTATACTCGACCGGAGCATCCCACTCAGACCGGTGTCGCGACGACTGAGCGAGTGGGTCGACGCTACGCTCGCGCGCTCGGGTCGCATTACACTGCTGAGTACCGCTGCGAAGTCTCATCAGCAAGCTCGCCGAGGTCGTGCAACCCCGGAGGCGCTGCTTTAGAGCAGTCATGTCCGCCGCTGTTCGTGGAAGGTCAGCGGCACCGCTCGCGCCGCCGCTCTGCTGAACAAGCCGCCAACTCGGGGCATGCACTCGCTCGGTATGTGCATTCTTTCGCTTTACAGCGGAATGCGCCGCCGCCGATGACGCACCGCGCCTCGGCGGTGTTATGGGAGCTGAGCGCGACACGGCGGGCGACGATGGCTGCACTCTCGAGGGCCGCGAAAATGCCAGTAACTCCGGCAACATGCAAAAGGAAGTGCTGCGAACGACTTGTTGGTGGCGCCATATGCGCAGAGGCGATCTCGCTCTTCCTCTAGCACAACCGTGCCTCGCCAGACGTCGCATCGCGCACATGGGGAGACTATCGCGGCACCCGCGTCGAATGGGGGGCACGCCTATGGCATACAAACCCCTCGCTCGCGACCGAGGAGTGTAGGATCCGCGCCGAAAGTGTAGTAAGTTCTTCTCCGTGTTGCACGATGGGCAGTGGAGTTGCATGAATCTATCTTTACTTTTTGGTACGTGATGGTTGATGTATATATGTGGTAATTCGTGTTATATTCACGCTATGCGATGGTGAGACCTTCGTAGGCTCAAGAACCCTAATTTTTTTCTTTTTAACTCATGGTCAAAGTTGTAACTAGGTATTTCTCCCTCATAGTAACTCCAAATCATGGTTTTTCTTTCTTAATTTTTTGTCAAATCATGCTCGTCATGTATCATCGAGAACATTTCAATTTTAAATTTCAAAAAATTACAACTTCAAACATCAATTTTGGACCACCTAGTGATTTTAACCGAAGAAATCTTATAGATGAGCCTTTGAATAGTACGTCATAGCTCGACAATCACACGGAGTGCACCGCCACCTCGCCCGCCATAAAATCCCACCGCCCCGCGTACCCGCAAGCTACGCGTAATCGCCAACCAAACCGCTATTTAGGCCCCCGGCCGTGACAAAATATAGCTAGAGCGCCGCCAGAGCTTCCACCAAAAGCCCTCACAAGACCGCCGCCAAGGAAAAACCTTCCGCGCGATACGCTTGCAATAGATTAAGCATTCGAGTCGCCAAGGACGTTTTCGCATCCCATGGGGGACTCCGCCAACCGCGCCACCTGCTCGCAGATGAAAGCGGCGTGCGGCGCACTCGGTGGGACTGGAGCATCCGACTAGACCGTGATGTTTTCGCACTCGCCGGGCTAGCTGGGTGTCGCCGAGGATCGCGAGAGTCTTGTCACTAGCTTCCCGCCGCAACCCGGATGGTAGGCTTTCATAGCCGCATGAAGGCCGCTTTCATGTCGAAGGCCGCTTCACCGCCACGCCTGCCGCTCGAGATGCTGCGCGCACGCCGGCCGTAGGGCATGAAACCGCCAAGTATGTTCTTGCTCTTTGTGCTCTGACAGTGGCCAACAATGTGCCGCTGACGACGATTTTACTATGCCCTACGGCCGCTGCGGGAGATCAGGCGTACCGCCGCGAACGGCCGGGACGTGGAAGAACATCAATCGTATTTCGCCCCCGCCGAGAGGCACTGGAGCAGAGATGGTGGGCTACTTGACGCGCATATACCGTAAGAGTGCCGCCGCCCCTATAGCCTCGAAAATGGTGCCTCGCCATGACAGTATCTGCGGGTAGCCGCAAAGGACGGTGGCCGCCGTAGGCCGCCTCGTGAGAGGGGCTCGTGATGTGTGTTATGGTTCGGCGCAAATGGTGGAGCGCAGTGGATCCGGGCTTAAGTGTGTCGAGGTTCTTCACTCACCCTTTTGCTTGATTACAGATCTTCTTACGACCAAACTTTTCTATTTCTAGTGTGCTCTAGATGGAGACCCTCGACGAACAAACTTAATTCCATAGCTTTAAAAGCACGCGGATGCTTGGGATGTCATCTTGTGTAAAGCGTAATGCCAGTGATGGTGGAGAAAACCGAGGAACTTTATTAGTTGTGATTTCACAGGGGAACGCAGATATACTCCTCTACCCCGTTTAGAGTTTGTCTTTTGACTTTTGAATTTCATATGTTTGACCATCCGCCTTATTTAAAATATTTATATAAATCATAAATAAATTAACCAATATTCAAGTATCAACATGATAAAATAACAAAATAAATTATATTTATGTAAAAATTTGAATAAGACGACGATCGAAAAAGATGGCACTGAATCCGTGGACGATGGCGGACGCTCGCCTCGCGAGCTCTCCACGCAAAGCGATACACCTACACACGCACGCATCGCGGCAAAGGTTACGGACGCCGCTTATCAAAAGGCGCTAGTATTCATTGGCGCGCCTAGGCGTAACACTCTTTTTCGCTAATGAAAAACGCGCTTAGGCGCAGGTTTTTGAAAAATTTGGCGCTGTCGCTAAAAATAAGCTCGTACTAGATGAATTTTACGCCGACGGCGCGTCTCGAAAATAAGCCGTATCACTACCGGCCATGTCGCCGCAGCCTCCTCCGGGCCGCCTCCCTAAACACGTGGCTGCACGGGAACGCACCTGCCCGGCGCCACCCGTGATATTGCCGCTATTCACCTCCGCCCCGCCAAGGCCAAAAGTTTCCAAAGAAAAGCCCCCCACCGCGCCAGCCGCCGAGCCATGGAGAACCCTCGACAACCTTCCGCTGGAGTTGCTTGAGGACATTAGCGCCCGCTGCCGCCATGGCCGCAGAGGATCCCTATGGAGGACCTCTACACCCACGGCCACCCGTACTCGACACGAGAAGCGCGTCCGCGGCGACATAATCGGACCGGAGCATCCCACTAGACCGGTGTCGTCGAACGACGGCGGCGGGTCGACGCCGACGGCTACTGCCTCGGGCCGGGCCGTCAGTACCACTCGCCGAAGTACCGCGCGAAGTCTCATCAAACAAGCTCGCCGAGGTCGCGCAACCCGAGGCGTGCTTTCGTGAGCGTCATGTTCCGCCGCGGTTCGTGGAAGGTCGCCTCACCGCTCGGCCGCCTCGACAAGCCGAAAACAAGCCGCCGACTCGGGCATGTGCTCGCCTCAGACGTGCACGCTCTTTCTCGCTTACAGCGGAACGCCACCGCCAGCTGATGACGACCATGCCTCGAGAGGTGTTAAGGGAGATCTCGCCTCGACACGGCGGCGGCGACGACGCCGCTCGACTCGAGTAATCGCCGCGAAAGCACTTCTGACAGTGCAATAGAAGTGTTGAACGCACGTTGTGCCCTCGCTATCAAGAGTGGCAAAGATCCTCCTCCCTTCCGCCTCAACCGAGCCTCGCCAGATCGGCATCGGGCATATTGGGAGACAACCGCGGCGCCTCGGGCGAATGGGGCCACCGCTGCGGTGGTGTACCGCAATGAGGAGTGTAGGATCCGGCTACGAGTGTGGTATGTTTCTTTTTCATTTCTGCAGCTGCTGGTATAAGCTAAAGAGCTCTGGCTCTATATATGTGTGTGTGTGTGTGCTGTGTACATTTAGTCTATAGCTTAGCTCTCTAGCTACATGATCTAGATCGATCAAACAAACTTTTTGCTAGCTTTTTGGTTGTGTGCATGCATGGATTGGTTGATGTTCGATTGATTCTCTCGAGTAGCATGCAAAGGATGAACACCGTGAGATGTTTTTAATTCGTTGTAATCCTTGTGTGTTATATTTTAATTGTGTACTCGTGGTATTGTGTTTGTGGATTTAATATATGTGTTGTATTTTCTAAAATCATGTGCTGCGCGTGGATGTTTTGATTGCAAACTGAAATGATGAGTGAACATGAGCGACAATGGTGTATTCATGTGCTAAATTTATTTTCGCGATTCTCGCCGGCTCGGCCACGTCAGCCCATGGTCGCCGCGAGCACCTCGGCTGTGGCTTTGAGCTAGCCGCCTCGGCTGAACTCACACCCGGCCACACCCTTCTCTACCTTGGAACCTCGAGGCTCGCCGGGCTTGGAGGTTATGCCTCGTGTCGCATGACATCGCCGTGACCGCCGGGCCGCCGACACCACGCAGCAATGGCCGCCAGCGAGCACCTCTGCAGTGCTCTAGCCGCCCCGGATGAACCTCGATCTTTGCCTTCTCTTACCTCGCAGCCTCGGGCTCGCCGCTTTGACGGTTATGCTTATCGCCGTGTGCCGCTTGTCGCCGCCTCGAACATCGCCATGTCCGCCGCCGTTCGATCGTTTCTCCGCGGGACGCAACCCCTCTCCGACCCGGCCCCCGCCTCGACCGCAGTGTTCAAAGGAATTTACACCGCTTGCCGGGTGCTTTCCATAACGCCTATTTGACCTCGGCTTGTCGCCATTGGCCTGAGCTGCCGATCCCCACTCGCCGCACTCCGCCACTCGCCGCGTGTCGAGCTCGAAGCGAGACTAAACCCGCTTCATCCAATAGCGCATACTAGTAACGCTAGGTTATGGGGGATCACGGTGGTGGTCCTCCCGTCGCAAGAGACCTCATCTCCCCGCTAACATCCACAAGACGCTGTGCCGCCACGCTCGGAGACCTTCGTGGCTCAAGAACCCTAATTTTTTCTTTTTAACTCGTGGTCAAAAACTTGTAACTAGTCTTTTCTCCATCATAGTAACTCCAAAAATGATGGTTTTTCTTTTCTAAATTTTTGTCAAATCATGCTCTATCAGCGATTGTATTCTTACTTATTACTCTGTCATGTTTCATCGACAATATTTCAATTCTAAATCAAAAATCACAACTCAAACATCAATTTTGGAGCACCTAGTGATTTT
Source organism: Hyparrhenia diplandra (assembly GCA_015847255.1). Lineage (NCBI taxonomy): Eukaryota > Viridiplantae > Streptophyta > Magnoliopsida > Poales > Poaceae > Hyparrhenia > Hyparrhenia diplandra. The sequence continues at coordinate 7,090 of JADLZK010003240.1, forward strand.
ACCGTATGAAATCTTACGTATGACCGCTGGGATAGTACGTCTGAAAATAAAGTCACTGCCACCCATTGCAAAATGTTCACGGTCATTTCTTGATTCCACGACGCCTACAGAATACTTGTTCACGAAGTTACACATGTTCACTGCTTATGAAAACCACGAGAGATTTCTAAAGATTTGTGAACAATGTCACTAAAGTAACTATATTGATGGGAAAACTAAACAAGAAATCTGTAGATCTTGCTAAGTTTTGAACTCTAGTTTAGAACTTTTGATTGACATTATCTTGTAATGGAAAACTAGGTCTCAACTTCAAAAAATAAATAAATAAATGAAATTTTTAAATGTTTTAAGTGACGCCGGATAGACAAACCACCAACATAATATTGTAGTTCTCAATTATGAAACTTTGTAGTTTATATTACAACCTTTTGATTTGAGATCATCTTGTCATGGAAATATATATCTTTGCCCGTATCATTAATAAAAGTCCTTTTGATTTTATAATCCCTATATTTGACTATTCGCCTTATTTAATTTTTTATACAAATACAAAAATAAATAAATGATTATAAAAGTATCTCTAAATATAAAAAAATAAATCATAAATAAAATATCTAAATTTTTAAAACATTTTGAATAAGACTAATGGTCAAACAAGGATTGTAGAAGTCAAACACGGACTTTATTTGTGGACTGAGGGTGTAGCGCTTTGAAAACATTTTTAGCACATACTACTCCTCAGATCTACGTGACGCAGCATTGGGATAGTGCACCGCCAGGTGCCCGGCCATTACGTCCCTACGACCAGCCGCCAAGACCAAGATTATTTGTCGCCGCCATTAACCGAGCGCACCGCCGCTCGCTCACCACCGCCTTCGGATGTAAATAATCATTTTTCACGCACAATTGCACAAACCATAGCTAGAGGGCGCCGAGTTTCCACCAAAAAGCCTCGCACGCTGCGCCGCCTGCCATGGAAAACCTTCCGCGTGACATGCTTGGCAGAGATTGCGATTCGAAGTCGCCAAGGACGCTTGCAGATCCCATGGGGGCTCCTCGCTAATCTACGGCCACATGTTCAGCAGATGAAAGAGCCGCGAGCGGTGCACCCCTCGGTGGGACTGAGCATCCGACTAGACCCGTGTGCCGCACCTGGGCTGGTCGGGCGTCACGGCGTCGCTGTATCTCACTCGCCAAGCATCGCGAGAGTCTTGCACTAGCCTCCTCGCCGCCGCTAGAACCCGGAGGCGTACTTCGTCAGCCGTGATGTATGCTCGCCTTCGCCGAAGCGTCAGCCGCACCAAAGAAACCGTCACTCCCGATGCCGCAGCAAGGCCGCCGCTAAGAGGGCATGAAGCCGACTATGTTCTTGCTCTGTGTCTACATGTGCTAACACCTAGTGCCGGATGACGACGATCTATGCCCTGCAAGGGTGTTGCGGGATATCGAAGGTGACAACCCTGCGACCTACCGGGACGTGGAAGAGCATCATGTACTCGCCCCGCCGACATGCATGGAGTTTTAGGTTGGGCGACTCTGGCGAGCATATACCGTAAGAGTGGGCGCATATCCCATCCTATAGCCCAAATGGTGCCTCGCCATGACTCGCATCGCAGCCCAACCAAAACGCGTGCGCCGCCCCTGCCTCGGGGTGGTGTGGTGTGCTCCGTGTTCTCGCAGCCAGGAGTGTAGGATCCGCGACGAGTGTATGAGGTTCTTCTGGCCCACCAATCTTTTGCAGTAGATATCAACGGCGCAGCACTGATATCATTCACGCTTGTCTCCGTGTTTGTGATCTTCACACAATCAAACTTTCTATTTGTAGTGCTAGTCGGGCACCGATCTATTGCTACCTCCCTCTTTCTCCGTGATGGTGTTGTCGATCAAACAAACCGAATTGGATAGCTTTTGATGCGCACGCGATGGTTGGATGTTCTCAATCGAATAGGATTAATTTGATCGATCATATGCATGGTTTATGTTGAAAAAGATCCCGAGTAGGGAGTATGCATGAAAAACTGAGATATTTTTATTAGTCGTAAATCATGCAATGTGTTATATTTTTCCAAATTTGTGCTACTTGATGTTCTCCTCTTCCTCCTCCCTCCCTCTATGAGTTGTTCTTCCTATAGAAAGCTCCGCGGATATGCGGAGCCCTTCAGGGGGAGCGGGTGGCGAAGCTGGCTAGGGTTGGCTTCAGCTCGCTAGGGTCCTGGGCGGGGTGGTGGTCGTATGGGGAGCTGAAACCAGAGGGCGAGATCTTAAGAAGATAAACAAAGCATTTGGAGTCGGTTCTGGGTGGGCGAGGTTCCAAAGCAGACTGGCTAAAGAAATTTTACCGCTTGCCTTGTTCAAATCTTTCATATAAACATCATCCATTTTGATGTGATTCTAGTTTATTATTAGAGATACTTTAATAATAATTTATTTATTTCCTAAATTGTATAAATAATTTGAATAAGACGAAAGCAAATAAAACATGATGTCTTTAGAGTCATTATGGTGAATTATTTTGAGATGGAGGGAGTAACGGTATTAATTATTTTTCAGCGCTCGAAATATATTCGAGTTCGCCGCCGATTTAATAGTATTCGCGGAGAGAGAATAAGCCAAAATAAGCCAAAAAAAGGAGCCTGTGAGGAGTAGTAGGCGCCCTTTGTGTTGTCGCCTTCCCCAGCTTTCTCGCCGCTCGAAAGCACCGCGCAGTGTGCGCATGGTATCGCGAATCGGGAGCACGGCTCAAATCTTTCGCGCGATTGGACGGAACGATAATGGCAGACGCGGGCCCAGATCCTACATTGAGCCACACGCAGCGATTCGCATGCAAGGCCGTATTATGGGCCCTATCCTACAAATGTAGGTGTGTAGGATTACGCGAAAGGATTCGCGATGCAAGGATTCTCGCATGTGGGCGCCCTATACACGCTGCCCTCAGTAGTTAAGGCGCGTATGGTGGAAAAGGCTCGTGGCTCTACAAGAACACAAAAGCCGCCAACGACGAGGTATTTTTGATGATGATTTTTATATTCCCGAACCGCTTTGACCAAAACATCCTTACTTTTATTGGGACTCGCCATGCGCGCGCAAGCGTTCATTATTGCTTCGTTGCGGTGGCGTAAGCGCTCGGCTTTTCCCCGTGCCGCAGCGCGGAAGGGCAAGAGGCTCGGGCTACTCTCTGCACTCTGCATGAGGGCAAGGAGGGCGTAGCGGTGGAAGATGAAGGGCAAGAGGCCGCAACACCGCTAGACGCCGATGGCGCGCATGCCGTGACGACGTAGCCTCGCCGGCAGCTCGCCGGAGGAACCGCCGGCGCAGATCCTCCAGCCACGCATCATGTGAGGACAAGAAACTTCCGTATGAACGCACTGGCGTCTTCGACTCGCTCCGCTCACAAGTTCCGCAAGCACAATCGACACCGCAGGAGGCGATCCAACTCGTCGCCCGCTTTGATTCGCTCACCGCTACCGCAATACACAAAGTTTCGAGCTCGGCAGGGGCGCTTCTTCGAGGCCAATCTCATCCGAGGCCATATGCTACGAGGGGATGGTGAGGATGACGACGGGCGCGCGTGGGGATCCCGCGCGCCGGAAGCTCGCAGAAAGCCGCTAATGCCGCGGACTGGCGCAGCTTACTTCGCGATGTCGCCGACTCGCCGAACCCCGCGACCAAGAAGCGCCGGCGCCGCTCCATGGAATCGGGCGCAGCCCCGAGCCTCGACGGCGGGCTGAACCATAATCCGGGCCGGAAGCGCGTATTGGGCCCCGTGAGGACCTCATCGAGGCCGCAAGGCCGCAACCCAACCTTGGTTGATCCCGACGGTACGGAGCAAGCACGTGCCGCTGTCGATCCCTCACCGCCCCGTGCATGGCCGTAAGGATGCAGCGCGCATGCGCACCGCTACCAGTGTGGCGGAGGGAACCGTCGATGCTCCAGACCGCAAGACCGCTAGTGCGCGCATCGATCTTGAGTTCAGCAACTCTGTTCCGGCCGCTCGAATTGATGTCGCAGCGATGCACGCCTTCGCAAAGAGATGTGTCCGTCCCCAAAACTAGCTATATTTATTTAGTTTTTTATTTGTGTCCCAGATGAGTTAGAATATCACTACCCCTCCGCCTCATGGGGTTTGTCGCTTTTTAACTTTTGAACTTCATGTTTGACCATCCGCTCTCAGTGGGAGTTTGTCCCTTTTACCATTCTCTACTTTAATCTATACTACCAACTATCATCAAGTGAGGGGCTAACTATAATTTTTATCGAAATATATCCATATGAGGTCTTGTTTTTGGCGTGATTTATTAAAAAGGAAATTCAATGGTGTAAATCGAATTTTAATTTGATTTTTGGTTTGTGAGTTATAACATTTTTTTAGTTAGTTCAAACAAGAGGGCCTCGCCACTCGGATATCATGGTGAGGTCGCTGAGTGTATGGGGATTAAGTATATGATCATACTAGACTATCTAGGTAGGTGGATACGTAGAATATGTGGATATACTTTTGTTTATATACAGCAGAGAGTGATATATTTGTATATATGAAAAATATGGGTTCCTTGAAAAATTCACGTAGTAAAATCTAGATCGCAGTAATATGAGTATCCTAACATACTCAAACCGATAAAACACCATCGACTCGGGGGACGACGTCCCCACCTGATCTCATCAAACCGATAAACAAGTATAAACACATGTGCAACGTGGGTTTATTGAGGCGGGAGTAACTACTCTGGGAGTACTGTAAACGATAAACGCAGATTCGAATAGGTCTCACCCTTTGAAACCATACATATGACCAATGAAACCAAAAATAGTAATAGTCACATCGGGATCGACAAAATAACCATCAAATGGTACAAAGACACGCTAAAGACATGCATATGACTATCATTCATCTCATGCATGCAGATGAACACTTATGATAAGGAAATCAAACTCGCATCAACATTGAAGCATATAGGCAAACATAATATTTATAATATTCCACATAAAGGTGATTAGGACATTATATATATATAATATATATATAAAGAAAGAGACGAACACCAACATATACTCATACCCAAGCAACAACAGACATAGCCACGTACACTGCGACAGCTTCATCGCTCACACATCTCATAATAAGTCATGGAATACATTCTCCTCCTTGATGCTAGTATATTCTCGAGGACGGAAGAGCTGTCGCGTGGGACTCCACACCGGGCGCCACCATTATTGTCCGCGTGGTAATCTTGAAGGAGCGAGACAGCTTTTGTGTCCTTTTTCGGCTCGAGAACCAACACTCCAAGTGCAAGGAAATATAAATAGGTGCCCGCGGTCCATCATGTCTCGTGTCTAACCCCGTCCCGCATCGGCCTTTCACTACTAGTTCACTCCTCTCCACTCGCTTCCACTCTCGCACTATCCTCACAACGCACCGCCACTCCTCCCGCCGCGCCAGCTCGCCGCCCCCAAGGCGATGAAGGAGAAGAAGTCACGCATGGCGGGCAGATGCACGTGATGACATGCGTGCCAGCAAATGGCCTGGCTGAGGACCTCGGCCGAGCAGAGATCCTCCAGCCACGCTCCAGCCAGGCAGGAACAAGTTGCCGATGCAATGTACATGGAGCTGCGTCGCTGCTCGCGCAAGTTCCCAAGCAGCACACCGACACCAAGCGAGGCGATCCGCCCGTGTCGCCCCGCCAGATTCGTCACGCGCCGCCCCCTACCGAAACAAAGAGTTCCCCGGAGC
>JADLZK010003243.1:0-171802 GCA_015847255.1 Hyparrhenia diplandra
AAGGTCAAAACCTTCAGGAGCTCTGAGAAAAGTGTCTTCGCCAGTATCGAAAGGACAACAGTTGAATTTGGTGGTTCATACCTACAATTGAAAGTTAAATATAAAGTTGTCAATCACAAACAAAACTTGGTCTTTAAATGACAAACAGTAATCACATAAACAATACCCGTTAACAGCTATGTCGCCAAAAGTAAACATTCCGCCGGACAACATTGGGCGCCATATTGAAACTTTTTGGTGAAGAGGTCGCACTATTTGACAAATTAGTTTAAAAGCTTGCCACTTTCGTCAAATAGCCGACCTGAGGTCAATTCTGATCTGTCTAGTTCAGAGGAATCATTCCTACTATCTTGCCTTCTAGAGACAGTCTTAGAAGATGAGTCTACACTGTCGAACAGCATATGTCGAAGATCATAAGCATTGCCATCCACACTCATGCTTGCAGGATCTCCAGGTAAAAAGGAACCAAAAAGCATTATCAATTAGCCAGAATATCATGTTAGCATTATCCCTGATGAATGCAGTTAGAGTACATAATGCATGAGTGTGAAATATCTATAGCCATACAACAAATACAGAAACAAGTTCAGGGATATTTTGACCTAGTGCAATGCAATCCCTTAGATTAGTTGATGAAACCAAGGAAGCAGTTAAACAGAAAACTGAAGACAAAGGTGGTTCAGCAGTCCCAGATGAAACAACACAGCCCATTGCAACATAACCCACAGGTGCCACAGGTAACCAAACAGAGCAGAGCTGGTCAACATTAGAGATGTTATTCTCCGAGTCCTCATTCTGATGAAAAACGTTTGTTCTTGAAGAACCAGATTGCCACACTAGCTTGTATGATAAAGGCCTTTTGACCCTAACAATGTTTGTGTTCAGAGCAAGGACTCCTTTAGTAGGAGGGTCATTCCTAAGATAAAAAAAAAAAAAGAGAGATTAAATGCTAATAAAATCCTTCCACCAACATATCAAAATAAGAAAAAAAATGAGAACACAAAGTAGTAGTCACAAACATTGGTGTGAGATAATGCCAAAAATGGCATATCCAGATGGAGTACGTGGTCGCCAAAAGATAGCACTTGATCATTCGCTTTACCTAAAAACAAGTCAACAAAACACTGAATGCAGCTTACTAAATAGGACTCTCAGTATACACCAATATAACAACTTCCTCCAATCAGAATTATAAGCTGGACGTCGACACAGTCTACAAGGTCACACTTTAGCTAACAATGTCAATAAAAAGATAATAGCAATTTAGCTTATATAGAGGCGGTTATATATTATAAAAGTATTTTTCACAATGAATCTAGTCATACCAATCTTTTTTTTTTCAATCCATACAAAATTTTAGATATTTATAGTCAAATGTAAAAATATTTGACTTAGAAAAACCTAGATGGCCATATACTTCCGACCCATCAAGTACAAGTCATCCCATACCTTGCATAGTTGCAACTTTGTCAAACTGGTAGCACACCAGTGAAATTTTCTTTGACGACATCCTGAGAAATGCTGAAATTTCTTCCTCAACTGCTAAAAACAGTCTGAGAATACTAAAGGAAAAATTCATATATATTTTCAGAAACCAGCAGATGCAAATTTGTCTTTCCAGACGCATTTGAATATTTCACAACCATGTCAAATGGTTCTATAACTCTGATGCCATTACTCTCCATCTTTAAACCAAGTATGTTTCCATTCACCTCCATACTGTCACCTTTCATTATAAGCCTGCCACACAAAAACGGATCAATCCCCCAACATATAAAAGAACATAAAGACAATTGTTTAATGTGTGAGGTACATGTTGGCAAACTTTTTAATCCCCAAAAAGAAATGGTGTGCTTCAATAAGTTCCTTGGATCAGGTGATTGTGTGAATTCCTTGTTGGATGGTGTTATGTCAAGTTGGACAGTTTTGGTCCTGGATGTGCTGCATCAGCATACTGTTAGTTCACAGTTTGTTAGCAGATAAGACTCATTAGTTACTTGGATAAGATTTGTTAGGAGGTTTGTTGGGTGCCTGGTCTATAAAACCATCCATAGATAGCCAGGGAAGGGAAGATAATAGAACTAACAAGCAATTCAGAGCCTCCGGAGGGAGGGTGAGTTAGCCGATCTATCTGCTGTTCTTGTATCCAGTGCCCAATCAACTTACCACATAATCTTTTGTGTTGGTCACCCCTGGACCCCTCATGAGCAGCCTAGGATTGACAAATTTTAACATCTTTGTTTAGCATATATTAATTATGTACCTATGGGTCATAAATGTAAACTAAAAAGAAACAAATGGAAAAAAAAAGGCCATACGTTAGCTGTTCCCCATTGCCCAATCTTTCTAATCTTTTCATCAGCTCCATGACATCCAGGATTGAAAAATTTAACATCTTTGTTTAGCATATATTAGTTTTTATTTTCAGTCATAAAAAAAAAAAAAGGCCAGAAAACAAATGTCAAAAGTAAGGGAAGAAATCATCAGCTCCAGACATCCATTTTCATGGCATCTGCTAACATTTACAAAAAAAAAAATCTAATTAAGTAATGACATACAATAAGGAAAAACTACATCCATCAAATTTTCAACATCCATGTAGAATATCAGTAATGCATCAATCTATAAAATGCATCATAGCCAAAGGCCAGTAGAATACCAAACCTGCAAACCATTTGTTGCGGGCATGAATGCTAAACTTTCACCAGCATTCCTTGATGTACTATAGAAAGTAAGCTCTGGTCCAATAGCCTGAAACAATCATACAATGCAGTTCAACCATAGAATTATAAAATGGCAATCATGCGTGCATGCAGTTTATATATAAAAGATATACATGATGGGAGTGAAGTTCACAGTTTGTAAGTTGTAACCTGCTGGACAAAACTAGCACTAGTTACCAGTTTATGAACCTTGCAGACATAGGATGTTACTGTTAAGCTGTCTACACCGGCTCAATTGATCCAAGCTTTTTTTATGAGGAAACTTAGGGTTGGGCAACAGACTCTTAAACGTCCCCTTCCAAGATGTGGCCTGCAATCTTTTCTATCTATATTGCAACAGGGCACCAGGCTACTTGAATTCACTACGTGAGTCAACCAATTCATGCAAAATATTAAGCTTATAATGAAATGTGGGAAATATGCTGATATTTCAACAATTATATTCAAAATGAAAAGGAAAAGTTGGAGAGATTCCTGAACTGTCATGAATCTCCACGGTTACTAGCTTTCATGAGCTTGTTTGAATGTCACATTGGTAGCTTACACAGATATGGTATCATGATGCAGTAGAAGATGAAAACTATGTACTTAACACAGTTACGAATTAAATATGTCTCAGCAATAGCTAGAGGTTTAAAGCAACACCTGTAGTTCCATAATAAATTCGGTTGACATATCAGCACTTCCATTTCTACGAGTGTCTCCTGCAATTTCCTTGCTCGGAGTTGACAAGGGCCCATCATCTTCTCTTGCTAAGTAGACATGGTCATTCTCTGATGCTGAATAACAGCTATCATCACCAAGAGAGATACAAAGAGTCCAAATATTCACCATTCTGCGGCAAGGTATCGCATTGTAAAAAGACCAAAAACCCATATAAGTGTGGTTAGTGAAAAGTGGGAATAACGGAAAACTGAAACAGTAATATTACCACTATAGTGACATTCGAAATTGCAACCTCTTACACCCCAGCACATGAATGAAACTCTCAGTACAAGGGCTTGAAATAATTTTCCCCTCTCTATCCAGCAAATATAACTTTCCACCCTTCCCATCATATATGAAGTGATCAAATCTTTCATTATCAACAATCAAGGGCTTCTGAGGTGAAAGACTAAATGTTGAATGCTCCTGATAATAAATCTGATCATTCAATACTACTGGAGTGATCATATGTAGAAGGTCCTTGTCTTCATCATTGGATAAAAGACTCCGAGCAGATGGCACAAAGAATTCGATTACTGCTAGTAAGAAGTCAAGTGCCACAAGAAACTTGGGCCGCTGAACACATACAGAGACAGATGACGAAGATTTTCGGAAGATGGCATCAAGAATAAGCATCGAGGGGATTGGCTCAAGGCCTAGATCTTTTTGTATTCTCCGTTCACCTGAATCAAGTTCGTTAGGATTATCATAGACATCAACAGATGATGTGTCGCGAACAGATGCTGATTTCCCAATGGCAAGCCTTAACTCATCTTTTTGTTCCTTCACGATCATCAAAAACAGAAAATCCTTTGAGAGTAGCATACAGAAAATTCTCTTCCGTGTGTTTGATTTATAGAGAAGCCATGCACTACTCGCCTGCATACAGAAGATTATACAGTGATTGAAACTATCTCCAACAAAGAACTATATCCTCATGAGAAAGAAATCCCGAAAGTTAAAAAATATGTACTTTGAATCTGACCTACACTCAGCAAATTGGACACAAAGAATACTTAAACAAACATGAAAACAGCATAAAAATTTTACCTGATTCTAAGCAATACCAATTCACATCATATTATATTCTGTCCCAAGTTAAGAAAAATGTACTTGAGTACTTCAATCCCTCTAGGTTGCCCTTTAAATTGCATTCACTATTACGTAGATGAGATAATTGACCCATACTTCCTTCAAGCCCGCAAACCGAGTTGAATCATTCCAACTAAACTAAATGTAATTCAAATTCTCATCCATTGGACTAAGAGTCCACCTAATTCCCTTCTTGGAAGACTGACTGGGATCCATTTTTCAAGTTTCTCTGCAGTCTAGTGGTTAGAAACAGGTCCTAAAATGAAACACACCTCATTTTGCGGACTTTAGGCAAATGAACTAAAATCTACTAACTTTTTGGGTGTACAAGATTATACTCTAAATTTTATGTTTTTCTTTCTCCAAACCCATCACAAGGTAACTGTAGTCTGTGTGTAAAAAATACACTTCCTGATACCAGTGAGCTGGATAACATTATGCCCACCACAGTTTCTGTATTCTACAAACAAAAAGGTGGTTGTGTGAAGTCCTGGCCCAATTCAAATGAGGCCCATGGTGGCCCATGCGTATTTGCTTGTGAAGTTGCATTTGTTTAGTCCAACCTTGCTACTTCAGGATGCATCTCTTGGACTCCATGAGACTGCTTGGTTCTTCTGCTAGGCACTGTTACACATTGCCAAGCGAGGATGACGAGCCAAGGCATGTTCGATTTCCTCACTTGAGCACCTCAGGTCCATGCACGAAAGATTTGCCTCGTACCTGTGAGAGAGACAAATTGGCTCGCTCGCTCAGTTGAGCTCCTTGTGGTTCATGCTGCTGAAGCAAGGCGAGGCAAAGCCACTGCCGGAACCAAGCAGCCCCCATGTGACCAACCCCGCGAAGCAAGCACGAAAGGTAAGTGAGTTGGTGAGAGTATCATGCACACAGCGTTTGAGTGGATCTAAGCAGTTTGGACTCTAGGTTGTTCAATATGGTGCTGTACAAAGTAGACAAGCTCTCAACATGATCATAATTACGATTATGCAAAAAGCCCATGCAACGGAAAGGAAAAGCTCTGAAAAATAAATGGAGCAGTCAATGGGGTTCAAAAGCATTTTCTGCACAAAAAATTGAGTACCTGAACGCCGCCAGAGGAGAATCTCTTGCTGATCCTGAATGCAGAGAAAGCTCAACCAGATTTATTGAAACAGAAAATTTATTAGTTATCCATGTTTCTGCATCTTTGGACAAGTCATGAATACTTTCTGAAGAAGATGATGATACATGGGATGGAGTAGTGGAAGTGCCATATCGAGGATCATCCAGATTAGGCACAGGATGCGGTGTCTCAGAGAAGTTAGACAACGCACACTCAGATATAATTTCATATTCTCGATTGGATAGTGCTGCTTTCAAAACATCCACCTGAGACATTGTAAAATAATAATAAAAAAATGAGTATCTCAATGGTGCTAGAAGTAAAATAATCTAACCAGGGAGCTTCAATCAAAGATGCATTCACAGAAAAATGTGCTACCTTAATTGCTGCCTCCACTGCTGGCAACTGATGCCTCAGATCACGCAATGATCTCTAAGTTCAAAGGAGAGACCTTCCACATCTTGAATTATGGTTTCACCACGTACCCTATTCATACCAATAACTAAATTTATGTCCCGTACCTACAAAGGAAAGTGTAATCATGCTGTAAGAATGATTCTAACAAGGTAACAAGGAAAGACACTGTAATGATAAAATCTGCAAAAGCATTTTTTGAATAAAATGTGCAAAAGCATTTGTCTCCCTACTAAATCATACAAGTTTAACATGGTACAAACTTTGGCTTAGATTTCCTGTAAGCCCCAAGCATAAGTCATGGCTACTATAAGCTGCAGTCAAAATCCTGTCACTATTTTTTGTGAAATGAAGATTTGCTATCTTGTGTTCAGCAAATAAGATCATAATGGCATAGATTTGTTCAAAGCAAACAGCATTAATCTGGTGAGATTTAAATGGCCAATCTCCTTTAATGTGCAAGGAATCTTTGTTTCCACAATGCACAGCCAGGTCATCAGCTTCAGCTAGTAATCAACAACCAACAGCAATACCACTGCTAGGCTACCACATGACAGCTAAATTACATATTAGCACAATTTGGGCATTCAATGGAGTGGCCCAAGACAAAGCAATAATTTACATGGAGACAGCTCCTGCGATGTAGACCATTTGAACAAGATCATCTAATGATATGATGATGGAGACTACTTCCCAGTATCCAAGCTAATCCCCAATTATTCTTATAATAAATAAATATGTCTAGCAGGTTTCTCAATTAAAAAAGACAACATGCTGACAAGTGAACTTACTGTAACTGTTAAAATGTCTAAGTGAACAGCGCTCATCTCATTCTTATCACCACCTATCCACTGGAATTCATTTTGGACTGTAATGTATAGAACATCAAGCTCCAAAAAGCTGCAAAGGAAAGTGATCGTCTTCAAGACATGATACAAGTAAATGAACAAATCATATTCAGACACAAAAGCATCCTTACTCATTACTATCAGTTTCACGGGGCATAACAATTATAGGCCTGCTGAATGAAAGATCAATTTGAGAGCAGGTGATCCTTCCATATCGGTTTTGCTAACCCACTTCTCTGAGTTAGTCTCATCATCTTTCAGCTTTACAATTGCGTCAGAACTTTTTGGGACAAGTCCCATAAAATAACTGATAATCTGCACACACACACACCAAGAGAAGAATGGAGCGAGAGAAAGATTAAACCACTTGCAGGATTAAGAAACTAAATAAGCTGGAAGCACCATACCTCTTGAACAAAACGGTTCAGGTAAACAATTCTAACTTCTGAAAGCTGCTGCCCTGCAAGGCTATAGTCATAACCACAGTAGTCTTCATCACCAACACTATATGAACTAAAAGTCAATCTGCGCAAAACGGTTTCGAAATTGATTATTCTTCTGTGATTCACAAAAGGCTTCTTTTCTAGAACCGACCAAGTAAAAAGCATAATAAGTTATGATCTACATTAAGCAAGTAAAATCAAACAACATGGAATACCTCCACAAGCGAAGCGACCTCCAGGATTTCGCATATCACAAACCCAAAAGTAAGGGTGGCTGCTAAGAAGGCTATCATCACTTATTTTAAGATTTCCGAGTGCAGCCTTTATGCTGAATGATGATGTGAACACCTTGAGTAATTGCCAAAGATAGTCAGACCCATGCAGGCATTAAACAAATCAAGCCAAAATAGACCACACAAATTAGAGATGATCACGTTACCTTTATATCAGTGGAGAGATTATTTTGTGATAAAGTAGCAAGCCGATCCCCATTCTCATTCATCAGTAATATCTGTGCCTCTGCCATGCTGGATGTAAGATGAAAAACTATTCTGCTTTTACCTTTAGCCAGTAACCGTTTTATGGTTGGCTCTGGTTCCAGATCAGACTTAGATTCCTCAATCGTACCATCTTCTACAGTAGCAGAATACGTACTTTTATCTTTATCAGTATCAGGCCCGTTTGCAAGGTTGATGGCATTCATAAATTCCATGATTGCAATAACAGTTGGCCGATGGCAAAAGAACGATAAAGTGGCAACAGTTACAACTACCTGGTAAACAAAGAAAATAAAAAATGTCACACATGATCAAGGGCTAGGAGGAATAACTACACCTATACAGAAAACCTAAGCATGTCCCAAGGCACTAGGAGGAATAGTTGTACCTATAGTCCTATACAGAAACCATAACAGTATTATGTAATGAAACTTTTGAGATATTTACCCTGTTGTCCAAGTTGTTGTACTGGGGGGAATGTTGATCATAAATCACTATCTGGGCTTTCACAAAACTATCGAAAGTGCCACTATCTTCCAATGTGGATCCCCAGTTTGAAGTTCAGTGTCTGGTATCAAATCTGGAATTCGATTAAATGTTGGCGGCTGTAGGGAAGGAACACTAGTAGGTAAAAAGTTCTGGGTGCTAAAATAGTCTGATATAGTCCTCTCTTGATGCATAGGTGTTTCAAATTCATCAAAATCATCTGATGCCTCAAAAAAGTTTTCCTCACTGTCATTTTTCTTCAATTGGGTGCCTCTAGGTCCTGCACTGTTCTTTCGACTAGGAGTTGGGAGTTCTTGGGTTTGCATGCTATTGATAAAAGACCTTGCCAAGAACCTTGGCATAGGACTCCCTGGGTAGTAAAACTGGTCTTCAATTTCTAGTGACCCCAAAATAGTTCCTATCAGTAAATTACCACCTTTCATTGAGAGTTCAACCTGTTTATTCCAAAAGAAGAAGAAAAACATATATTAATACATATCCCAGTCACAAAGCAAGGACCATACAATACAAAAGAAAAGATTGATACCTGGCCACCAACTGCCCGAAATTCAAATAGGCTGCTCTCCTTAGCAAGCAGAATTTTTTTAGTTTGTGGTTACTCTACAGAAGCATGAGTTGCATCAAAAAAGACTGAATCAGGTTACAAAGAAAATTAGGTGAGAAAGAAATACCTCATATCCACATGAAAAACATATCTTTAACTCATCAAGAATGCCAGCAACAAATAATTTCTCTGTGTCAGCAACATCGGAAAGCTGCCTTTGAATGAGTGGGCCTCTGATGGGAGAGCAACTCCAGGAAAGCTTGAAATTGCAGCAGAACCCTAAAAGCAGGCTAATAATTCTATGGATGCCAACAGAAGATAGATATGTACTGAAAAAATTGACCAAAAAAGGAAAACAAAACAAGAAGTACCGATGCACGGTATATAGCACCCTGTAAACGGCTCTGCCATATCTTTCGTGCCTCGTCATTATCAAACAACAAAATTAAAGCACCAGTGTCTTCCAGAATCTGTAAAAGAGTAAAGTTCATTGAGATAATTATGTCAGGGGATCTGAAGTAGAACAGAATGTTATGAAGTGCCACTAGACCGTTCCTTGCGATTAACTTGGCCAGAATCATGCAGCGCCAGGATGTTATGCACGCCGTTTGTAAGCTCAGTAGGCACCTGATGAACTTGTTTCCCACGTAAACTGCAATTCAACACAAAGGTGTTAAAACAAGTGTCCCAGCACATAAAATGCAAAAAATAAACATAAACCATTCATATAATCATATGAAATTACTCCACTGAGGTGTAGCTCCAAAAAATAAACATAAACCATTCATATGAAAAATCATATGAAATTACTCCACTGAGGTGTAGCTCCAACGAGGCACCCCAGGAGTAAGATTCAAGTTTCAAATGGTGGGCCAGCCATCCAGAATGAATGTGCCACACCCTCAGCTCTGTCCTCTGCTGGGCCTTCCTTGGACCTCAAGCACTCCAGACCTACTGTCCCTATCCCAGCAAAAGCTACAGTGGTGCCAGATCTTTGAACACATGCGCGGAACATGACACTATAAGCTCCAAACTTGACAGTAACTTAGGATTCAGAACTATAGGAAAGTGCATAACCTGAACCATTGCTTGTATGATGGAGACGTTGAATTTTCAAATATATAGAGAAATGGACCCACTAGACGCAAATATCTGCGCTGCCAAGCAGCTTCTCGGTTTCCAACCCCCTGACAGCAGGTCATGAAAATAATTTAGAGAAAGAACGTGATTCCAAAATGATTGAACATTAGTGAGTAAATTATAAAAGAATGTAAACCTTCCATGTGAGAAGAGATGACGATCCTTCAAAGTCAGCATTATCCCACAAGTGTTCATGATCTGCACTGCTATTGCCACTAGCATCATCTTGGAAAATTTTAAAAATTTCCATTAAACGATGATAGCGTGCAGGAGAAAAATGAAATCCTAGGGAAGGCACCCGTATCGCCAGTCTTGTGGAAGGATAGAGAGGACTTTCTAACTGGATCTGTCCAAAGATGGAACAGCGGCCCATGTCATGATGATAACATTTAATAGACCCCCCCCCCCACCCACCCCACCCCAAGCCACCCCCAAAAATGGTGTGGGTGGAGTATTGTTTACCTGCTGAAGCTTCAAAGCAATCCCACACTTGTCAATTACCGGCAACAAGTTTATTTCATCAGATGTTTCATTCCAATGGTAATCACCATCCACCAGAAATGCAGAGACATCACTAAGCACCAAATTGAAGTTTAGATACATATCCTGATCTTCTGAAGCATAGGCATCCCATATTTCCTGAAAAACAAAGTGACGTTAGTAGCATACAAACCAAAGACTTAAGATATAAAAATCTTAGTTGCAAATAGAAGACAACCTCTGTCCGAAGAACTAAATTTCCAAGGTCAAGCAAAAGCTTAGTCTCATGTACATCATCTGGTCGGAACTTGGTAGGAACGGTAATTTTGGAGCAGCAATATCCATGTTCAGTGAAAACCTAATAGGGGTTATGCTATGCATTAGTCAAAGTCGAAGAAGGGGTTGACAAAAGAAAATATTGCTAATTCTTTAGTGTAGCTTTAGCATAGAAGCAATGATGTAGATATCTGAAGTAACTGAAATACAAACCAACAATATCAGCATAAATTTTCATGGTACAGACGAAGTGACAATAATCTTTATTTCAGGGAAACCACAATCCCATTTTTCAAATTCCTTTTTGAGGTTGAAATTCTAGTAAAATATATTTACGACCCCCACCCCCATATTGCAGTTAAATATTCTGCATAGGCTAACCAAGTACTAAACTGTGGTTGCTTTTTTTATTTTTTTTTACCAAAATAAAAATTATTAGTCAAAGGAAGCTAATAGTGCCCAGGTTGTACCGCTGAAAGCTAGGGCCACTTGGAATTTTTTTTTTACAGTACCATTCTTTTCACAGTACCATTCTGTCCTCAGCAAAATATTTCTTCAGTATATGAGAATGGTGGAAAACCCACATTTTTTTTTTTTTTTTTTAGAATATGAGAAAAAATGAAGGAAAAAAAAACACTAACCTGGACTGATCTTTTAGCACCGAAGTCATTTGCTGTTGAGCAGTCCGTTTCACTTCATCTAGTGTCATCTTCACAAAGCAACACAGAATGATCAATTAATCATCTGATCACATGAAACAGTCTTGTCTCAAATCGAATTTACTCATAGATACCTGTACAGCAGCAGCAGTCTCTAGTGCCAAGTTCTGGCTAATGGTAGGGCTACTCTTGAAGAAGCCAACAATTTGATCGATTGAATCCTTTAAATACTATAAGAACAGAAACTCAAATAGTGAAATAGTAGAGCAAATTCATGCACACTAAGGTATAATGAGGATAGCAGCTTACAGTTATATAACAAGGAGAAGCTTTAGCTGTCAAACTCCAGTCTAGTTGCTCATCAAAAGGTTTGTAGGAGAAGATGCCAACAAAAGAATCAATGACACTTGCACTCTAGAACATAAGAACACGAAATCATGTGAGTGGCTACCATAGTTACAATTGTAAAAGGCAAATTGAACAGACACAGAAACCTCAGCAAGCAGGCCATATGGAGATAAAAGCCTGTAGGAACCCAGCTTCAGACCAAATATTTTTTGCCTCCGGATACATTTTCAAGTTGCAGCAGAAATCTTGACACGAGAGATCAGCAAGGCACTCGAATCATCAATGGTAAGTTTTGATGCATTATGTTTCATACGTATTTCAAAATCAAATTGCATCAGTTTCATATCCTGTTGATCAGGGATATACTCATTGGTTTCTTTGTACCCAATAATCTGATTTAGTCTTTCCCAATCTTCATCAGTAAAACTCTTTGAACCTTCCTCGTCCTTTGAAGAGACAGTCCTATATGAAGACAGATTAATTGCTGCATTTTTAACAACATAGAAACAATAGGGTTTTATAGGCCAGAAATCAACCATCCAAATGACCACCAGGACTGCTTCTTATTTTGTTGAGCATACTGATATGTTTCCACCGACTGTTCTACAAACTTGTGAGCTAGCATCCTACACAAAATAAGAAGATTGTATGTATCAAATAAAGGTAACTGCACTTATCATTGGCATAAATGATAGGGTGTATGCATATGAATCTCAAATTACATACAAAATTCATCCAAACTGCTGCATGGATGTTTGTCCATTTGCCAATTATTGTGACAAGAATCAAGCATGAAGATAAGACGCATATCAGGTTGTTCAATGTGCATGTGCATTCGGGAAGTGATGAAACGAGGACATGCACTGTTCAAGGGACTAACTATACAATGTTATAGATGTAGAGCTCCAAAAATAAAAGCTCAAAAGCAAGGATGGCCTAATGCAATGATACGCAATCTTCTGCGTATTTGAGTAAAAAACAAGGATGACCTATTCAAGAATCAGAGATTTTCTGTCACAGTTGCATGCAAAATAATATTTCATAAAGTGGAAATAGTTGCAAGACGAGACAGGAGTGCAGATTGGATAAAAGGTGAACATGCAGTTTACAAGAAATAAGTGTGCATATCACTGTTGTTTGTAAGGAAAGAAAGGGTGTGTGCAAGTTCTCTGTCTTTCATGGGAAAGGGCAGCTGAGCAAGTGGGAAAAAAAACAGTGCAATAAGGTGAATTTCTTTGAAGACCTAATTTGTGAAGGTGAAACTTTGGCAACCTCCCCAAACTCTACATCACACTCTTTTAGGAATCTCTGGTGCAGATCATCATGGGATGCTGTTACCAGCCTTTTCAGTTAATATTTGCAGGATAATCCCCATGGAGATATACTGATGAACTGAGGACAAAAATAGAAGCACATCACCTCCACTGTAGAATAACCTCCATATCAAGTTCACGGTCCATCCTTTTAATCTCCTCATGGTCATCAACAACCAGCCGGCTCATGTCAGATTTCAAGAGGGATGCATATAAAGATACATATGCCTTCCGAAGTCTTGCATTTCTCAATAATTGCTCCCAAGATAGACTCCCACTGCATCCATAAGTTAGATACATCACCATGAAAGAATCAACAAAGATTGTATTGACATAAAGGCACATGAAATGAGGACATATTTGATGATATTAAAGTAGTTAAAGGAAACACTGTCAAACGAAATATTAGTGATACTACTTGAAAACACACGAAAAGTACACAAGAGAGCCTCGAATCAGTAGCCAGGTGAATGGTTGAGTCCCCTGTCAATGCTCAACTGTTTTCTTTTTTCTTACATAAACACGTCACATGTGGTACAGTACTACAAAGAAAATTAATGGGCACACCAAAATAAAGAAAGAAGACAAGCAAATATACCATAGCATGATTAAAACAAATATTGGGATGTGCATTGGATTTATTATATGCTAAAGGCTAAAGAAAACATAACAACCATTCATCCAATGTATATACCCAAACTATGCTAGAGGATAATGAAACCAGAAAATTAAAAGAAAAAAAAACTGAGCACCTTTTGATGCCAGTAAATAATGCATGGAATCTATATGAGAATTGGAAGTCAGAGAAGAATGTGCAGATATGCATACATTGCTTTCTTCATTTCCTGAGTGACCACCTTGTATGCATACTTCCACCAAGCTCGTGGATCTGATTTTACTGGTAGAGATGGTCGGAGATGAGCATATCTCAGCCGTTGATTAAAAGTAGAGAAATTATCAGCCATCTTCAACATGTCCCTGTAGGCATCCTGGTTTGAGGGAAAGATATTAATTTTACAGTGCTTTTTTTGACAAAACTGAGGGAGAAGACAAGAGTACAAACCTTTGACAATGACAGAGTAACATCATCCAAATCAACTGCAGCATTTTGCAATGCTTGTCCTGTTTTCTTTGCCTCAGTAAGTTGTATCTTTGTATATTTTGCTTTGCCAGATACAGGTTGTAAAATGTACGCATGCTTTTTTGAAGCAGATCTGGAACCATCCTGCTCCTGAAACTCAAAAACCTGAAATGCATTTCACGAACCAATAAATATTTTTCAGGTTTCTGGTGATCAACGGAACAATAACAGACCCCACCAGAACCTCACTGGCACAGCCTGTATCAACATTCTACCACATGTTTTTCTGGTAGATATTACCAAAGACAACTGTCTTTGTATCCAAGCAAATTTATACTCTCAAGGTCACGTATTTATTTGCGCACGAACACAAGGAGGTACCTGACTCCACTCTGATGGAAGTAAATCCCCCCAGGGTTTATCCACAATCCAAGGACTGCTATCAGAGTCAAAATACACCGCCAGACTCTCAAGTTCAACAGACTGCAAAATGCCAAGTAAGTTAATGAAGTAATGAAAGCTGGTCAAAAGTTTTAAAAAAAAAAGTCAAACTAAAAAACATAAGCACACCAAATGTGCTAAATGCTCAATATATTCACTGTTGAAGCAAACAGAATCCATTAGGTTCAAAAAGCTTTACATCAAATTAATAGACCACCAAAATTAGAAGAAAAAAAAGGTGAGCTACTATTGTTTTTTTTTTTACTTTGGAGTCTAATATTTGGCTACGCAAAAAAGAAAAAAACCATTTCCTGGAGATGGAAGATAGATTTATCAAGGAAATGCCAGAGGAATTGGTATTTCCTCGTGTACTCACTTTCTCGTGGATCACAAAAAAAAAAAAAAAAAAAAAAACAGAACTGAACTCCCAGAAGTTGACAGCAGCCATGAGTAATATCAAACTAACTGTGGACACAAAATGCAGGAACAATGTACCTTTTTCACTCGATCCAAATCACCACCCGTGGCAAAAGTCTCCTTGCCAAAGTCATCCACTGTAACCGCTGAAAGCTTTGAAAGTACGAGACCTGCTGCGAAAGGGTGGCCAGGATTGCTACAGGAAACAGGTCATGGTGTTCTAATTATACTTAAAAAAATGTGCAGCCTGAACGATAAACAACTGAGCAGAAGAGAATTACCTCTCTACGTCTTCGTATCTGATATGAATATTGCCAATGGATAACTTGATATTTCCAATTACAGTGCCAATGAAAGACCCAAGCCATGATGAATTCTTCCACAAAAAAAGGAAAATCGTAGTGAGAAATGAAAAAAAGTATCTAAGATGGTCAGATCTAAACCACACGACAGCAGGTAAAAAAATATAGAGAAGGTTGACTATCCCAACTACACAAAGAAACAGTACTGGGGCATACTAGTTCAGATTTCAGTTGCTGTTGGCGCTCCAACAATTTGATCTCCATTTCCTGTGTAAACCAAAAAATCAGTATGTGCATGGATCCAACATTAATTGCAAAAATCATTTAGCTGTCATCAGAAGTTTATTACCCTAACTCGACTTCTTTTTGCTTCCTGGACAGCATCCTCACTGCAACCTTCAACTTGTGTTGCTGGTTCAGCTAGTATAAAAATTCGATCAAGATAAACCAAAACTGGCTCTTGTCCCAACCTGCTCCATGGAACCTAACAATCATTGACACAAACATCACTGAACCCATTCCTCCGTATTACAGAAAACAAATTCAGTACATGACTATATGTACTAAACCAAAGAAATTACTACTCCAAACCTTGAGCTTCACAGAACCAAGAAAACCAGCTTTGACTCTAACAGGTAATTTCAATGAATTGAGCGCTTCTGGCTTCAGTTGCATGTTTGTGAGCTCTACATCACCTGAACCAAATTTTCAGAAAACAGACATCATTAGGTAATAGAAGGCATGTCAATGATTAAAAAAATGGACAATAGATGGGGCAAGAAAATTGTGTCCCCCTTGATCCCCTTGTGCATGTGCACACATTAATGTGGATATCTTCAAGCTCCAGCTAATAACTTCACTAAATAACTGGACCACATTGCATTTCGATGTCATCATGAAACCAACATTAGTTTCATCGAATACCCAAAATGCGCTGCACATGACCTGAGCTCCCTTACTCGTGCCCTGAAGCCACTGACACAAAAACCATCTGATGCCTATCATACACTTCTCATGACAAGACTATCATTACAAGTTCAACAGATTCCTGCTATGCTCTCACCAAATGTTGAGGCCACATGTCACCTTTTCAAATGAACTTGCCATCTAACATCCAACAATTAATGTAGATGTCTGACAAAAACTACGCACTCAAATACACCCCTGCAACCACATGCTATGTGATTTCCTCCAAAAGATCAATTGAAAATACTGCTACCAACATGTATTGTTTTTGTCAATTAAGGTTGGGAAACCATTTATGCCTCATCCAACAAATTTGCTAATTTAAAACAAAATATACTGATCAGAGAAGAAAAGGTTCTCCTGCTCAGAAGCTACCACAACTACAGGTGTCATTATGCCCTATCCAACAGATTTCACAGATAACCACAGCGCTCTAAGCCTTCTGCTGATAAATTTCTAAGCCAACTTTACAAAATGCTGGGTTGCTTGAAGACATGCTTTCGTGGCTGATGATATCTCGACATTGCCGATTCTTGGTAAAACATGCTCAGAAACAAGCATGCAGTCTCACAACTGAATGCCCACAACAATGTGTCACCAAGTCAGCTCTGCAATTCTCTGAGCACTGAAACTAGAACCTCTTGGGAACAAGCATAGCTAAAACAGTTGTGCAATCACAGAGGGGCCAACACTGGAGAGTCGCAGATTCACCAAATTCAGCAATCCAACCTCTGCCCCTGACATAACTAGCTCAAATAGTTGTCGTTAGCCCCCATCCAATGCAACCACCACGTACATAGCATACAAGAAGAACCCACGCTCAGACTGAACTCCTCAACGTTATCAATTGATCCGCACTAACACTGGTACTAATAAGCACGGCTGACGCAGCAAAGTTACTTACTAAGAATAAAAAATGTCAAAACTAACCCCCAAACTGCCAGTGTGATGACACGAGGAGTCGGATTAATCAAAGCAGCAGCGACGGGAGGATAAGGGAAGTGGCGGCGAGGCGTCCTTACTGACCTCTCCAGACGCTGATCTTCAGCGCCTCCTTGTTGAGCCCCGGACGTAGTTGCCGAGGTACTTCTGCAGCAGGAAGGCGACCTGGTCCTCCAACATCTCGGCCGCCGCCGGCGATCGGCAGCGCCCGCCGGCGCCGCCACCGCGAGGCCTGAAGGTGCGGAGGGGCTGCGAAACCGCTCCGGCTGTCGGTTCCCCTTGCTCGGCGTGCCGCGTGAGAGAGAAGAGAGAGGACTGCTGGGCTAGCAACACAGCAGACAGCCCATAGGCAGGGCAGGCGGTTTTTTTGTCTTGGTCTTGGGCGAGTCGAGGAGAAAGAAGGGGAGGAGTAGGGAGGCGGAGGAGATCGCTAGAACAACAGGTGGCGCGACTAATTGCCCGGAATGCCCTCGCACGTTGTGGGTATCTACGGACCTCTTGCCTCGGCCCGCGATTTACGTAAGCCGTCAAGACTGAGGATTACATGTGGCGTTCCTCGTGGGACGTGGCGGTCAGGAAGTGACTCGATCGTCCAGCACGCACGAGAGTCCACAACTGGATCTGTTTTTTTTATAAAAAAATGCACAGCTGGATCTGTTGAATGAATGGGAAAACACAATTAGAGTTGTTAATTGCAGTTAGGTAGACTTGTGTGAGTAAAATACTGCCAAAAAGTGCTTAACGAATTGGCTTTAACTTCTAACAACAACAGGGGGCACACCGCACACGGCACGTCGGCATACATGGATAGACCGCCGCGTTGCACGGTGTTATTTGGATTTTGGAGGCAGCAACGTCGCGCACTGGCGCCGGACGCCGGGAGGGTGGACGCGACTCCTCCGCTTTATCCCCGAGCACGCAAAGGTGGCAGCGCAGGCGGGCGGCGGGCGGGCGGCGTGACGGGCTCGTGCGTGGTGTGTCTGGGCCCCACAGGGCAGATCGTACTACTCGTGCTTGCTTCAATGCTTCCATTTTTCTGAGTTCCACGGTGCGGCGGGTGCGGCATGCGGCGTGCCACGGTGCCACGTCGCCCACCCAGCCGAGGGACACCTGTCATGTTAACCGTTGTCGCGCCGGCCAACGCAAACACGGAGCCGCCGATGCCAATTTTTTTTTTCTATAAGCAACTCCAACTCACCTCTCAATCCTAGTGTTTTGAAAAAAAGGTTAAAAAATACTGCTTTCCGGCGATGCCAATACTTGCTCCCAATTATTAGGAGGTTGGAAAAATTCTTCCCCTGCGCATAGGGAGCAAAGTATTGAGATCTTGTTGGAGGCGGTGTTTTTTCATTCTTTCAAAAAAACCAGGATTGGAAGGTCATGTAAAGATGCATCGATTGGAGTTGCTAATTGTTCTAGGTGGACATAAATTTGGTTTTGTAAGTCAAGTATTGGGTAGTGTTGGAGATTGATGTTTTTTCTCCATTCAAATAACGTTTCGGGAGTTGCTAAACTCATAAATATTGGGACAAAATTATTGGGTATTGTTGGAGATGTTAGAACATGTATACACTCCATGACCTATTTGTCCTATATCCTTTTTGCTTTTTTTTTCTTGCCTTGTTGGCCTTATAACTTTTTGTCTTTTACGTGTGATGTTCTTTTAATTTGGCATTTTTTTTGTCGGAGAGTTAGGGAAGTATACTTGGGTGATACCTAGTACTCTCTCCCTCCAAAAAAGAGTGTCGTTTTAGGTTTCTCAGACATCACGTTTGACCATTTGTCCTATTATTCAAAAAAAAATTATGCACATTATAAAATAAATAAATCATTATTAAAATTTCTCTAATGATAAAATAAGTCATAAAAATTTAATAATATTTGTTAAAAAATGAATAAAACGGATAGTTAAGTCAAAAACTTCTAAAACGACATTCTTTTTGAGACGGAGGGAGTACGATCTCATAAGAGTTGATAAGAGAGTTTAGAGCCCAAGCAGGGCGTCCTCGGGCCCGTGCAGGCTGTGCAATCGAACCTGGACTCAAAAATCATAGGCCCCAAGATTTACTAAGTATTCTAGATATATATGATGATTTTGGGCTTTGTTTCAATTAGAAAATCAATGAAACCTAACTTCTATAGCTAAAAAACGTGGCCTACAAAAGTAGGAACCCAACCCATGATTGTGACTTCCTTCAAGAGTTTGAGAGGTAGAGAACAGTATGTGATGCGGCCGGAGATTCCCAAATTTTTCACATAACCACTCAGCCTTCGTCACCTGGAGGGATCAACTTCCAGTTCCTCGCCCTCGCCGATGGCGTTATCTGTGACAAGATCACCTGGTGAATGTCATGCCCAGCCCCTATTTCATTTAGTTAATCTTTTGTGCATTATCTTTTTACACAAATTGATCTACTGTATAAAGAATATCGATTGAAGATTTCAATTTCAAAGAATGCTAAAAGATTATAGCTTTTCACGTGATGGTTATAGAACAGGTAATATATTAATATTTGTCATTATTTTCTTGTTTTGGCACTAAATATTAGGCCTCACTTAGTTTTTCGAACTGGGCCTCATATTTTTCCGTGACACTAGTAGAAGGTGACTTAATGGCTTGGGTCAGAACCTTGGGACTTGGGAGTGGTTGATAAGGGTATTGGGCTTCTAGAATCGGTTCTGAAAAGGTTCATGTTGGACTATTGGAGCAACCGTTGAGAACGGCACATCCGGTGTGCGTGTAGCCGGAGTGAGTTCGATTCTTTGGAACCGCACTCACGTCTCTCACCGTAATTTTTCACTAAGTCTTCGGTCGGATTATTTCCGAGCGTCTGTCTCTTCGTGTGGTACGCTCAAGGAGAATGTGATACGCCTCGTCGCATACGGAGTCAGTGGATTCCGGTGATCGTAAGAATGGCGCAGTCTTCCGGTCTATGTAGAGTTATAGGTCTAGTTATACATGGGTGTTACGACAGATATTGCATCCCAAGTCCTAACCTGTACATATGGCCAGTGTTGTCGCCTGCAACATCATCTAAGAAAAGCACACTTAATCGAATTGGACAAAATATAGTAAAGGCCGAGTACGGTATAAATCATATATAACCTAAGATATCGTATCATTCTTACCGCATACTTTCATAACACGACATGTTTTCCAAAGAGTATGCTTATCTGAACGTGACAAAACATGGCAAGATTGATCGCGACATCAACCACATACTCTGTTGAAACCGCATTCTATTTTTGCTGCATGTCTCCCTAACCCGGCAAGCCTTCAATATTATTGTTCTAATTCTTTTGTCAAACAATTTCTAAAATTTAAACAAACATGTGCCTACAAAAACTACTCGTAAGATGACCATGGCCCAAGATAGAGTAATCATCCTGGCTCAGGACATTTATCTTTCTTTTATATTTTTTTGCGAATTACACAAGTACATACGCAAACGCTCAACAATGCACACTCACCCTTGATTCTGTTTGATAATTGTAATGATCATAAAATGGATATGATAACGAAGGATATATGATCGATAGTGAAAGAACGACACCATATATCAAAAGTTTCTTATAATAAGTTGCCATGTTGGTATAAACCGAATAGGTTACAGGTTATGGTAATTCTTCTCAATACAAGCAATCATTCTTCTCAATACATAGATATTCAGATAGAGATTGCTCTTAATAAAGTAGACACAAACACACAAAAAAATGTCCAGCATCGTGATTGGGCTTGAGTCCGGAGTCATTAACAATGGTGTGTGCCAACACTAAGGCCTTGTTTAGATGGCTAAAAATTGTAACCGAATGTCACATCGGTTAACTGTAGCGTGTTTCGTTTGTTAGTAGTAAATATCATCCTACCATAGAGTAATTAGGCTCAAAAGAATCGTTCTCATGAATATGCATCTAAACTGTGTAATTAGTTATTTCTTTTTACCTACATTTAATACTCCAAACATATGTCTTTTGGTGCATTTAATGTGATGTGATGGAGAGAAAGTGGAAAAAAGGTTAGAAATTTTAGCCATCTAAACAAGGCCTAACTCCTCTTTTGAGGAACACGCCGTTGCGTGTTTTTCAGCCAACACTAACTTCTCAGTAGATGATTCTGCAAAGAATGGAAACGTGAAGCAAAGTAGCAGGGATTGAATCAAGAATGTCAACGGATAGAAAAACAAAGTACAGATTAACATACACGTTTTAATGAGCTTGCGCCTGACAGGCAGGAGCAACGATTCTGACCACAGATTTACAGTGAGGCAAAAAGATGCAGCAGAGCTCCAACGGATGAGCTACACTTTCAGGCCCAGCAACAGGTGGTCTAGAAAGTTGAAATGACGGTGCCATTTCTTTCGGTGCTGGTTTCACCCATTGGTCAGCTCTTTTGGAGTACTTTGTGGCTTGTGCCTTACTTCAGCCGCACTCTGCAAGAAAAGCTTGGTTCTCAACTTTTTCTTTTTATATACTGTAATGTATGTATCTATTTTTTTCTTTTTTTTTTAGAAACCGGGTTGAATTTCATATATGATTGTGATAGTTTACATACCAAATCTTACAAGACAATCTTGAGAGAAAATAAAATTACAAAACATGTCCTTGCAAGAACTGTCTGGTCGTGCCCATCGCCGGCGATCGGAGCAATCTTCCACAGCTTGAAGCCGATCCCATTTCTGATGGAACATCAGAGTTTTTTTTGTTGGCACCGAGAGTAGTATGCCGAATTCATCGACATACCTTAACACCACTGAATGTCCAGGCCGCTGAGGATGGCCATCGACCATCACTCGCCTGAAGAACAGAGACCTGGCACCTCAAGATTCGCTGAGACCCTTGCCGGACTGGTTGTAATGTATGCATGTACTAGGAAGAAATGGCCATGAAGGCCTTAATCAAAAAGGCCTATCCTGATTCAAAGAATATTAGATGGGCCTTTTATGGCGTCGACTTGGTTTCCTAGCCCATTTTGACAAGAACCTAATCATACATTGGTTAAAGGCCCATCTAGTCCATCCATCCGCCCTTTAGGCAGCAGCATTCGGTCCATGTTACATTACACCTTAAAAGCCTCCATATTTTTTTTTCCGTGCACCATCTCGTGATTGATTATTATGGGGCTGCAGTTTTGCAAGTCAAAAGTTGCCATCCGCCCTTAGGCCCGTGTCAAGACGCTTAAATTTTTTTATAACAAAGGCAGTAAGAAATTCGGTCATCATTTGGTTGTTATAAAATAAACACTTGTCAAATTTTTCTCTTATATATAACTTAAGAATGTTCTCGAGACTTGCTAAAAACTTTCTAAGATAAAAATTAGTGATGTTAATTCTTTTGTGATGAATGCAATTCATGACCAAAATTTTGGCGACGCACGATTTTGGTTTAGAATTTGTCAAAGTAGGCCCTATATGCTACAAAAGGATTGCACGATGCACATGCACTAGCACGGCCGCTCGAATTGTCGCCTCCTAATAATAAATAACACACACGCATCAGCTTGCGGCTGAGTGCACAATGAACCACACCAGTTGACCTACCTAGAAAGCCAAATCGTCCATTATTTTCCCTTTGTCGATGGATCAAAATCACACGCGCGGCGGGGCGCATCCTGTACCTGATCTCTGCGTTCATCATTCATTCATGCACTTCTCGTGGTCGGGGGCAAGCAGCAAAGCAAAGCATCATTCCCGTGCCTAAACCACTACCACCCCGCACGCTGCACTGCTCCTGGAAAAGTAAGAAAACTAGAAAGGGCCCCGGCCGGACGTGTGGATGGTTTCTGGTCAATTTCGCTCCGGCGGTCCAGCCACCTGTGTTTTCCCGGCCCGTTCGTTTACAGCTCATTGCCTCTCTTTCACGATTTGTCTATTGGAATTGGAAGGATGCGTTGTATCCATCCATCCGGTCCAGTGGTGACGACTGACGGCGCACGCAGAGGGATCTGTACCCTCGCAACATCCGATTGATGCATCATCGTATCCACCACCACAACCCAATCTTCCAAGCCATCCTAGCTGAAGCTGGAATCTTTTGGCGTTTCTCTATGCGCGGAGGAAGAGCATCATCGTTCCTTGGTGCACGCATTTGATTCTCTCGCGTGCGTGCGTGCGTGAGTACATCCATCCACACCACGACCAGCTAGCTTGCGGAGGATCCGAGTTTGGTATCAGTAATTTTCAGCAGCTCCCAATCCCGTTGACCAAAGGGATGCTAGCTAGCCCGTCCCTGTTCCATCTCCGGTTCTCTAAATCTACCAATCGCTTTATTACCGGACGGCAGACTGTTCCTTCTCTTCACTGGCAGTATGGTATGAGTATACTGGTCCGATATGATATTTTACGTCACTGCTTTTGTCACTCTCTCGTGTGTTTTCACTGTCAGTTTGCAGCCGGCAGGGCCATTGGTACGTTGGGACGCCACACCAACGTCATTATTCTAACCTCCTCCGCCTAGTGCGTACCGACCTCAGGACCAACCGAACGATCAAGTTCGTAGCCCGTGCCAAGTGCCAGTGCCAACCTGGATAATTTTTTCTCCTTCGCTTCGCCTGTATTTGTGTAGGTTGCATTGTGGTGTCCTACGACCATCGCTCGTTAATTATGCCTCCGCTTACCTCGTCTGACCGATACATGTTCTCACTCTCTGACAGCTGTCCGCCTCCCCACCGAGGACCGGGCAACAGCTAGCAATGTCGATGCGTGCGTCAGCTGCCGCATTTCAGACATTTCTATTTTCTCAGTGACTAACCAAACAAACACGATATATCATCATGGTATAGCGAATTGGAAAGGGCCACTAGTAGCAAGAGAATGTGAAGGCGTTGGAGCCGATGATAATGGAGTTGGAACCGCTTACTCCCACACAGCTGAGCTGGCACTTTTGTCGCCCAGCCCCAGTTGCAAAACTGAGCTCAACGGATGAAATGGAGTTGGAGACGATGAATCAGATGAGTTCCCTGTTCCGAGGGGTTCAGGCAGGGCCTGATGTACTGTAATTACCTCTACCAGCATCATCCTCGTGTTGCGCAGTGCACATTAATTCAGTCAATTCAGATTGGGATTTCGTTCAGTTCAGGGTACGGGTTGGGTAATAAAGGCCCCGGGATCGGTGTGGATCGTGGCCGGGCCGTAAATGTAAAATGTCACTACTCTACTCATGTGTGATGTGGCTCGCATATATCGCATCTGTACGAGAAGACTGTACCCACATGCATGCAGTGTACGTCTTGCCAAGAGAGGCCGCTCCGCTCTTGGTGCAGAGGACCGACCTAGCGCGCTGAGCTGCCGCTTGCCGGTAGCCGTGGATTCATATTCATTATTCGAGCCGGGCTGTCTGCCAGAGGCAACGTCAGCAGCAGCAGCTACAAGCTTTAGCGATGATGGCGCTTGGCACGTACTACACAGTACTCCACGGGCATTCGATTCGAGGAAGCCTTGATCAGAACTCTTCTTTGTAGGTGAGAGTTTGTTGGATTATTGCCGACTTGCGTTGTTGGTTGGGCAAGTAAAGTAGCCGTACATGCATATATACATGGCTACCTGATTGATTTGAATTGATGAGCCCAGACAAATGAAACGGGATGGAGTAGTACATGACAAGGTCCACGGGCTTGGGGTGTCACGCCGCAGCTCTGGCTGCAGCGATCGACGTCGACGACGACGGACGTGTACTGGGCACCTCAAAGGCGGCCGGGCACCAACAGGTACGGTGAGGCGAACGATTGATTCGTCGTCGCGTGCTTGAGCCGCTCATGGATCTCATCAACCAACCCAACCAACACGTACCTATCCGCCGTCATGTCATTGTCATCATCTTTCTACCTCGAGATCCAAAGGTAAAGGTCACCTGTGGGCCCACCCGTCAGCCTCCGGGTGGGTGACGGCCCCAGGCACTCAACTCAAGCAGGTCGACCAGCTGTCGTCGATGGCGGAATCGCGGTGCAGTGCAGGTACCTGTGACGAACTCACTCACGATTCCAACTCCCCTCACGCTCGATTGCGCCTTGTCTTGTTGGCGCACCATTTTGCTTGCCACCGGCCGTCCAGCGGCGATGCCGAAGCCGAGCGCACGCGCACACCTCTCTCTCAACCGTCCACCGCCGTCCGTCCGTATGCATGCATGCGAATGATGCGATAACAACGCCGGCCGGCCCGGATGGCGGAATCCCCCGCTTTGCCTGCTTTTTGCGTGTGGTACATTGCACACAGCACCTACTAACCAATCCTGCTCCTGCACGGTGCCGTACGCAACCGATTGATCGAGCTGCGGCAGTGGTTCGTCTCGATCGTCGATGATGGATCGGTACGCGCGCGCTTCAAGCGCACAGGGTACTTGCTCCTGTAGGTCGTAGTCCGACTCACGTACGGTCGTCATACCGCGGCGAACTGTCGGGCCTGGTGCCCTCGGCATGACCAAAGCCGTGCGCCAAGGATACTTCATCAATCGAGGCCCTTGTCGTGTCCATCTCCATGCAAGGCGCCCCATATCTTTTGCTTTGCCGTGCCATACACGTACGATGATGTCTCGAGACAAAGGCGTGTGGGAGATCGATCTTGGGCAATTACTCTGGCAGTTACGAGTTACTGCCATTATTTTTGTCACTCTCTGTGGTACTAGTAGTAGTACTATAATTACCTGTTACCCTCTCACGCAACGCAAGCAGCACCGCCGACAGGGGGTTAAAAAACGAGAGGACCGAGCACTGAGTAGGCGCATGGTGCGCGTACGTGCAGTGGAGCCACCGGTATAGCTGCACAATGAAAACGCTCGGAGGGAGGCACACCGGAGCACAACAACCCACCCTGGACGGCGTGCGTGCCCGTGCCGCCCCACCACCACCAGCTAGGCTCGCATCGCGTCGCGTCGCTCCAAACACGACGACAGGTTGGGTTCCTAGGAGAAGGAACTGCTTCTTATTTTTCTTATAGGGAGCTCTCAAGCAATTGCTAGGCTACTAGGCAGACGTTGACGTTGGCATATACTCCCGTATCGCAGGCTCTGAGAAAGGAACAACAAGGTGCGGTTTAGCTAGCTTTAGCTTTCGTTCTCGCGCATCGTCCCAACAACGGCGCGGCGCTTCAATGCGAGATGGCAAACAAAACACAAGAGATCTCTAGCCGATTACTCAAAAAAAAAAAAAAAGATATGTTATCCCCTCAAAATCCTTCGGATATTTCGGCTTGATGCCTCCCCGTGCACCGGCCACTGCTGGCATAGCTGCAGGGACGTTTTTTTTTCCCCTCAAAGTGCAAGCCAGCCGTGGTGCCATATGTTATTGCCAATCGCGTGCACAGCACCACCCCCACAGTGTTGTGTGACAGGAACTCGTGCAGCTGCAGTCTTCGTGGATCGGTGCCGCCGCACACCCCTCCATCCGGCTGCACAACTGCACAGAGGCCAGAAAGCGCGGGAACCAACGGTCGCCCGCGAGGTGCAGTGGGCACCCACCCGGCAGACACCGGACCGACCCCACTACGAACTTTGAATGAATCAGCCCATCAGTGCGGGTGGGCCCGCGGCGGCCCAACTTCCCACCAAAGCCCGATATCCCGTGACCGGTTGCGATATCCTGCCGTGGGCGTGGGCGGTTGCGCTCCCGCCGAATTCAAAGCCTGCAACCGCACGCCGCCGCTGCCTGCGCGGCGAACCACCGACAGGGCAGCCGCGACGCGCGCCCGTACGCCCGATCGGGATCGCACGGCAGCGTACGATGGCGATGCCGAGATGGTTCACGTGACCCGGCCGCGTCTCCCGCCATCACATCACGCGAATCCGCGCCTCGCCTTTAAACGCATCGTCCCCAAGACGCTGCTGCAGTTGTAGCATTTGCACTGTGTGTCACGTAGGAGGGCGTGGCGTGGGTGTACCAGCAACTGCAGGGCCAGGGCAGGCAGAGCCCCCTTGCATCGAATTGCATCGAATCCTTCTCACCTCGCGGATGTGTACGTACCGGACAAGTCATTAATCAAGGGGCGGTAAAAAGTGAAAATTTGCATCATGAAAAATTTGCATCATTGCCTTCCAAAATGTACGTATTGGGTCCATGGTCGATCAAAGTATGGCTTCCAGAATCCACAAGAACCAAGGCAAAAGACAGCAGGATCCTAATCCAGCTGCTATTACTCTACTAAAGATAACTAATAGTAGAAGAAGCAGGAGATTGACTAATACTAATAGAAGGATTATAATGGACAAATAATAAAAAACAGAGAAAGAAATAATGCACTCTACACAATTTGCCATCGTTCATTCCCCATTTTCACCGGCCAATCCTTTTGGCAGGAGCACCAGTTTTCTTTTTTTTTTTTTTCCTTTCCCCTAACTAATGGTTGGTTGCTACGAGAAGAACACTTGCACCGTGCCGGTGACCGCGCCACGGCACATGGGGCAGGCAGCCGCGCCGGCACCGGCGCCGGCGGCGAAGGGGCGGCAGCGGGGACGGCGGGCTCGCACTCGGCGCAGACGCAGAGGTGGCGGCACGGGAGCAGCACGACGGAGGCCGAGCGCTGCCTGCACGTCCGGCACGGCCTGGCCGGCGGCGGGGCGATCTCCACCACCCTGTCCGGGTCGACGAAGCAGGACCCGGCGTCGTCCGCCGCGGCCGCGTTGTCCTCCTCTTCGACCTCGGCCTTGCCCTCGCCTGCGCCGCGGCCGCCGCCTGCTGCAGCTGCGCGTGGAGCGCCGCGGCCGTGGACTGGTCCGCGACCGCCTTGGCCTGCCACGCCGCCGCCTCCGCCCTCAGCCGCGCGACGCGGTCCTCCAGGTCGGCGCCGCGCCGCGCGGCCTCCGATGCCTCCACCTCCTTCGCCCTTATCCGCTGAGCAGCCGCCGCCTCGGCCGCGCCGACCAGCGAACGGTAGTGCCGCCGCCGAGTGTCGGCCAGCGCGCGCCGGAGCCTCTCTGCCTGCAAGCGACAAGGAAGGAGCCCATCAGCAACAACAGCGATATCGGCGGCCGGCGGCAACGACGGACAAAGGCGATCAAGCGGTTCTTACATGTTCCTGGATCAGCCGGTCCATCTCGTTCCTGTGCTGATCGCGCTGCGCGGCGAGCTCTTCGGAGAGGAGACACGACGCCGACGCCGAGGACGTGCAGGACACGTGCTCCGAGCCGTCGTCGAAGTCGAGCCGGAGGCCCATCGTCGCCGGCCGCTTGTGCAGTTGCGCCAGGTTGATCAGCTTGGGCGCCTGCGGTTGCTGCTGCAACGAGAAGAAGTGCGGCGACATGGGCTCCGCCTCGCGCTGCCGCTTCCTCCCGCCGCCGCAATCTACGTGCACGCCACAACAACCCAACAAATAAATCCACGCAACCTTGGAAGCAGAACAGAACAGAAGGGCGTCCAAGAAGACGAAATCTGCGGAGCCAAGGCGGGCGCTTTGTTTGATCTGGTTGGTTACTTACCTCCATGCGAGAAGTCCAAGAAGAGGGGCGGAGCCTGCTGCGGCGCCATCGCCTCCTTGTGCGCCTGATGCAGCTCCATCGCCGCCAACCGGCTGGTCTCCGGCGTGCCGCCGCCGCCGCTGCCGCTGCTGACACACCAGACGCTCAAATCACCCGTCCGAATCCGATCCGGCAGACCGACGATCAACGCGGCGGAAGAAACGATTAGAAGATGTAGAGCGGCGACGACGGCAGGTACCTGACGAGGAAAGGGGACTCGCGGTGGTGGTGATAATGCGCCTGCACCGCCATTGCTGGGCAACCAAACCAAACCAATCGAAGCGACGGACGGGTGGAAGCACGCGCGCGGCGCCAAGCGTGTGAGGTGAGAGTCGGGTGGCAGTAGGAGGAGGACGGAGAGAGTCGCGGGCAACGCGAACGAACTGGTCCACCGCCTCCTCGTCCTCGACCTCTCTTAAGAGGAGGGCGTCATGGGGAGCGTGGCGTGGCTGCTCCCGTCAAGGCTCACCTGCTTCGCGCATGCAGTTTGCAGGGAGGACACGGGTGGCAGGCAGGTTGCGTGGCTGCCTGCTCTGGAGAGGGGTGGGTGCCTCCGGGTGGTGCTGATGCTGATGCGCTCGCTGGTGCCTTTGCATTTTCCTTTTATACATAAAAATATATAATAGAGCATCCGTTTTATATATTTATTTATCTATAAGATAAGATGATAGTAGATGTTTTAGCGTTAGAGATGGCTACTGTGAAAACTGTCTGTCAATTTGTGATTTACTACCATAATACTGATACACACGATTAAACTTCTCTGTTTTTAACGAGGAGAGAAATTTCGAACTTTCTGCATTTAGACCATTTTATTTTATTTATTAAAACAAAGGGAAAACATATGAGTTTTAGAGGGTTTTAATCTTAGAAAAATGTTCTACATTTCCCCTTTTTTATATACAGATTAATAAACCTATAGATATTCTAGAGGAAAACTAGCATCAGGTTAGACGCATAAAAACTTTCTTTATGCCTATATTTCTACACTTCACGTATATTATTAGAAGGATCCGAATTTTTTTGTTATGAATGGCAACATGCAATTACCAGAGTTGCTATTTTCTTCAATTCCTGATTTTAAAGTTTCATGGAAATCCAATCCTATGGTTTCCATAATCTTGTGTTTAAAATTCCTTTGTTTCAAAGAGTCCTTTTAACCTTAAAATCAGTTGTGTGTGATAGAAACACACTATTCACCCTTGACAGATGAAACTGCAATATTTTCAGAGCATAATTAATAAGTTCAATATCAGCTTGTTTGTAGGCTTGTTCTTTTTCTTTGACAATGACATGTGACACTTTGATCCATAGTATTGTGTTAGACAGCTTATTTTTTTATTTTATTCTGATGGTAAATTGTCTCGTAGTGCTGAGCACAAAATGTTGGAGAAAATGCTAAAAAAAACGGTGGGCGCGGTTGGTGCTGGTGACATATTTCATCATGTCACAGTACTGTTGGAGTGGCATCCCTTTGTAAGCAAATCATGTTGTTTTATGAACGGCTATGGGTGGGTGAAATATCCAAAGGCCCCATACGGAATCGCCCCAAGAAAAGGATTTGAAAACAACCTGTCTACTTTATCATACTACTAGTACAATCAGTAACTCAACTCACAAAGGTGATTGAAAAAGAAGACACGTTAAATTGAAAAAAAGAAGACACTAGAGTCCTCCTGTCCATGTCATACCGATCGATGCACCAGCCGTCGTCCCTCAACAATCTTTAGTATGGAGTACAATTCTATTCTACTACTAGCACAACAAGTTTCGGTTGCAAAATGAAAATGGCTTGATAATAATTGATCAGTTCGGCCTGAAAAATGCCGATTCCGAGTTCTCACACCGTTGTCGTCGATGACAGAGCGTTTTTTGTATGTGTCCGCGTATACGGTTTATGCCATGGCACCTTCCAAACTATGCATCATGCGCGTTTTTAGTGTGAAAAATGGAAGGAAAAAATCGTGAAGGCATGCACCGCAAGACAAGGAATTAAACTTTTTTTTTTTTTGAAACCAGGAATTTAACCTTCTTGGAGTGACGGGCTGGAAAAAAAAAGAGAGCAAGACGTCCAAATCTGCTCGATACCGGGTGGTGCTACAGATTTATTTATTGAAAAAAAAAACTCGAAATCTGTTGATCCTGCAGTTTTCTCAACTTGTGTTATGTAGTAGCCCCTCCAGAGTCCAGAGTCCAGAAACTGAAAAACAAAATCCCAACAACAACGCCTTGGCATTCACTACATCGGTTTCTCACGTACTACTACGTTTTCGCCGGGCGTTTATTGGAGTCTTCTCCTGCCTTGCCTTGGGAGGATGAATGAATGATGAATGGAGTGTTGAATATATCCAGACGTTTTCGTTTTCCAGTTGATCGATTCATACGCAGGCGGCTAGCTACCGCCTATGAGTTTTGGACAGAGCACCTAGCCGGAGTCGTCGTCACGTTGTGTTGAGGCGTCCTTGGTTGAAAACGATTTGAACGCATCTACTCTACTGAAACCTTGTTCCCATCGTCAAATATCAACTGAAAGCCCAACAGGATCGCGGATCGGAAATAAATACCGACTTTCTGCCAGACGAGGATAACTTTTAATTTAGTAGAAAAATTTAGCGCTTACGATTCGTTTTTTTTAGACCACGTTTTATCTTTATCGACCATGCACAGCAAATCAAGAACAGATGTTCCGAGAGACTATTTAATGATGGACTAATCTAAATGCTTGATATTCAACCCGATCAGATGTTTGATCAAATGATCAAGTCACACGTATAAGAGGACTGTATCTGTATGTCCTCATCATCAACCATAGAGAAAAGATGTTCCCATTTCCATGGTTCCTTCGCTTCGTCGATGCTCCAAGAAAGAGCTGTGGTGGCAGTCGAGTCGGCTGTCGGTATAACAGATATCTACAGCCGCAAGCATAGGGCATCCTGCAGCATGCGAGAGAGAGTATTCTATTGTGGCATCGGTTCCAATTGAAAAATTCGAGACGGGAACACGGCACGGCACGGCCAGGCAGGCGGAGACTCTTTCATGGCGCTTTCTTCACTCGTAGCTTTCGTTGTTATGTAGGCAGTGGCTGCTACTATGGTAGGAGTAGGTGCGTAGCACTACGTTACCAAGGCACCATTATTTCATTCATCAGGAATCAGGACCGGGCCGGGCTGGCGGACAAAGACGTTGCGCTCGCAGTTGCAGGATGGGCGTGGCAGCCGAGCTGGAAGAATTCAGAAACGTCGGGGCCGTGTTGACGCAAACGCAAACGCAAACGCAAACGCTGGGGAGAAAACAAGGCCGGGCGTCACCGAAACTGATGAAAGGAAAGGAGAGAGGGATTGAAAAAGGCCAGGACGAGGACGCTGCTGCGCTTGGCGATTTCTCCGCGACCGCCACATCGGGTCCCCTCCCTCGGCGACGCGGAAGGCACGGCGGCCGCCTCGCCTAGGGTCTCGGTCAAGCGGGCCGGTGGTCGGACGACGCAGCAGCCGGTGACGTGCGGCGGCGTTTCGTGCATGCCGGGGCACTCACTCAACTTTTACAACTACTGTACTCGGCGAAACTACTACTAGTACAAGACGCTTCTGCTTTAATGCGACTGACTGCGGCGTCTCGAGTTTTGTTCTGGAACGGCGAGATTACAGGAAACGGCTACCAAAACAACGGGGTAACTTCGTCTTCACTTTCGCCGATGGGGTCAAGATGCCGTTGGTTGGAGCTAGCGCTGCTACAGTCTCCTCGTCCTCGGTCGGTGACATGCTGGTCGTCATCGGGCCTGGCTGGTGGTCGACGATGATATTGATGATGACCGCGTCTGTGCGAGTGCGAGGCGGCTCTGCCTGTCTGCGATTAGCACAGGGAGCAGAGAGCTTTGGCCGCCAAGATTTCTCGCAACGCTCTCAAGCAGCATATATACGGAGCACACTGTAGTTTGAACAGCGAGTCCTGGCCTCGAAGGTTGCAGAAGACTTGCAGTGCCGATGGAAGTAAAGGGATTTTGTGTGTGTGCTTTGCCGAAAGTGAAACAGTCAAAATCTCCGGAACGCACGACCATGCAATCTTCTTTTATCTATCTTTTATTTATTCACACATTGTATAACTGCGCTGCAATCAGCACAAACAAGTGCTATTAGCATAGCATGCGGAGTACGCTACGATGAGCATCTCCACCGGCCCGTCACTTGATTAAACTAGTAACTCAAACAGTCGCGTTAATCCAAGGACAACTAGCTGGCCAAGTCGGCTGTTGTCACTCTAATGCTAGTGCATTGTCAGTCAGATGAGGGCATGAGGCAGATTGAAGCCAAACAAGTTGACTGCCACTGCTCCTCTTGGTACCTGGAGTACTCTCTCCATCTCTTTTTAACTATCTCTATCGTATCTTGTAAAAAAAAAACTATCTCTATGGTATTCATACTAGTTAAACTCTATTAAATTTGACTAAATTATGTTCTTAAATAAATTTATTATAAAATATATTTACATTTTTAAATAGATATATTATAAAAAAATATATCTAATGGTCTATCTAATGATATTAAATATATACCTGTTTTAATCTCTAAAACATCATAACTTGTGTATTTTAAAAGGAAAATATGAAACTTGTACCATTCTTTGAAATATTATCTAACTGTTGGTAATCTATTTACAATTATTTGGAACATATTTATTTATGTTCCTATTATATATTGCTTGTAGTATGTTTTTTTAAAAAAAAAACATGAACAAATAAGATTAAATGACTCCAAGTGATCATCATTGAATGAATGGTTTTTTAGGGATAAAATGGTATTTGTTTCACATCATTTTTATTAAAAATAAATAATCTATAATAATCTTAATGGTATTTGTTTCACATCATTTTTATTAAAAATAAATAATCTATAATAATCTGAATGGTATTTGTTTCACATCATTTTTATTAAAAATAAATAATCAACAGGCTTTTAAATAGAAAATGATCTCTAAAACTAGCAAGAGGACCAAATTCATTCAGTTCAGCGGTTGGATGATGTACAGTATTTGATTTCATAGTTAAAACACACACTTTACCCTTCCCTTTTTATAATTAGAATCGACCAGGAGGCCAAGCCAGCCCCTCCACCTTCACCCTCATGGTGTCATGGAAGATGCATGCACAGGGCAAGTTGCCGAGTGTGGCCAACAACTGCCCCTCCATGCATTCATGAACCAGTGGCGAATGCATCGTGGAAGATGCATGCACAGGCCAGGGCAGAACTGCATCAATGAACAAGGTAAGCCACTGGTACCCAAACATGATTAGTTTTGCGACGGATTTTTATCCATGTACTCCGTATACTACAGAAAGGCTCATGCGTGTAGTACACTGCTGGATTTTTATCCAATCTCTATACTAGAGTAGGAGTACTGTAGGTAGCTAGGGAGTAAAAGCTCATGAAGTCGAGATCTCCGTGCTGCTGTACGTGTACGGAGTACATTCAGACATGTGTGCGTGTGTGGATCGTCTGCGTGTGTGCGTGCGTACGTGCAGGCCGAATTTAGTGGCCGTCCTGCAGACTGCAGGCCTCTGGCAGGCATTTCGCCGTTCGGATGGGCACGCAGGCAAGTGTAGGCTCTCGATTGACTCGGATCCGCGGATCTCGATGGATGCGGTGGGCAATGCAACGTGATTGTGATGCCCCGCTGGCTTGGCTTGGCCGACGTCATTGATGCGCGGAGGCGGGAAGGAAACACGGATCCATCACGTCCAGCGTCTAGTCATCGAGATACGCGAAAAGACGGTTTCCTGCACTGCAGTCTGAAGGATTCGCTTCCGGCCCCGGCGAGCCCGATGAAAGGAAGGGAGTGAGCATTGGAGTGAAAGGAACGAGTTGGGAACGGCAGTAGCTGTCGCTGGTTTATTTTTGTGTCGGCCGGTGGAGGCACCACTAACTTTTTCCCCACTTTCTCTCCATCACATCACATTAAATACACCAAAAAGACGTATATTTAGAGTATTAAATATAGAAAAAAAAAATAACTAAGGCCTCGTTTAGATGTTAGAAATTTTAGCAAAAGTAACTACGGAACTCCTCAGAAGCACTCTCAGAAGACTTTCGTTTGTTTGTGGTAAATATTATCCTACCATGGGGTAACTAGGCTCAAAAGAATCGCCTCGCAATGTACATCTAAACTGTGTAATTAGTTATTTTTTTTTACCTACATTTCATACTCGAACATATGTCTTTTGGTGTATTTAATGTGATATGATGGGAGAGAGAAAAAAAAAGAGTTAGAAACTTTAGCCAACTAAACGAGGCCTAATTACACAGTTTAGATGTACATTACGGACGATTCTTTTGAGAGTCTAGTTCTTTCATGGTAGGATGATATTTACCACAAACGAAACAAGTGAAACGTGTGACATTCGGTGCTAAAATGAACGTATTCTGATGTCCGATGTGACATTCGGTGCTAAAATTTTGCCATCTAAACAAGGCCCAGGTCTGGTGGTGGAGGAAACAGCTCTGCTCGGCGCAACGTGCGCTGCTGATGGCTCGTGGCAGGTGGCTCCTCGCCCGCCTTGCCTCCTGTCGGCTGAGCTTCGTTCGTGACGCGACTACAGTTTTATAGTAGAATTTTTAGTTTCAGTGGATTTCCATATGCGTGAAGGGAAGTTACTCAAATGAAATCAGTGCGTCGCCACATTCAGCCCCGCGTAAATGAAACCACTTCTCTTCGGGTCAACCGCTCTTTAGTCTGAAAACTACACATGGAGCCAGGGTGGGGTGGAAGGGAACAAGTGCTACGGGAAAGGCAAACGTAGTTACCGGCCAGGCACGAGAACGAACGTCTGGCACGAGAACGAACGTCTTTATTTGGCGGTCCCTTATTCACCATAGGAATGGAATTTCTCGACCACAGCTAACGACAGCCCCAAAACTTGATTCGGATGCGTTCCCGCTTTGTATCCCCCTCTCAATGGTGGCTGGTGAAGGAAGGCAGCATGGTATTCATATTCGCTTCCTTCGCAGCAGCTGAGACCCAGACGATCAGATCCATCGTTCGCATTTCCCAGATTATAGCTACATCATCATGGTCGTGAAAGCGGGCCTTGTTTAGATGGCTAAAATTTCTAACCTTTTTCTCACTTTCTCTCCATCACATCACATTAAATACACCAAAAGACATATGTTTGGAGTATTAAATGTAGGTAAAAAAAATAACTAATTACACATTTTATTACACATTTTATATGTACATTGCGAGACGATTCTTTTGAGCCTAGTTACTCCATGGTAGGATGATATTTGCCACTAACAAACGAAACATACTACAATATACGATGTGACATTCGGTTCCAAATATTTACTATCTAAACAAGGCCGCTTGCTCCGACCACCGCAGGGCAGGTGGACGTGGTGGTGCTGCCGCATCCGTCGCTACACCTGCATGTGTTGTGCCTCTGCCTCAGGCCTCAGCCATTGCTCCGACCACCGCTTTCCTCACTCACTTTGCCTGAAACTGACCCTGTTCTTTCATTACTTCCTGCATGCAGATGGCGGTTCCGTTTGTGGCTGAACAAACATAATTCACTTGATTTGTCAGCGTCACAGATTTGAAGAGACTGGAGCTGGCCCAGCTGGGGCTGGGTAATGTTACCAATAATAATACTACCAAGCTGGGTGTACTCCCTATGTCCCATGAATAAACGCAAATATTTAACTTCTACGATTCTTGTTAGACTGTTCCTCTTATTTAAAAATTTTAATAAATATATTTTGTTTTGTTATGATTTATTTTTTTGTTAGAGATATTTTTATAATAATTAAGACAAATAGTTAAAGATGAATCGAAGTATAAGTTTTAGAATTTCATCTATTCGCGGGACGAGGCCAGAAGGCAGTTCAGGAGGGAGGGCCCAGTGGACTGATTGTCCACGCGGGAAGCAGCATCAGGCCGGAGCACTCGTGAAGAGAGATCGCATCTGATCTGATCATGCTGACCGGCAACAACGCCGACCGTTGTTTTCTTTTCTCGAATCCTCAAGGCACCGGCACCGGCACCGGCACCGCGCAGCACCACTAGCCTCTGTCCCTCCTCGAACACCTTGCCCCCTCGGCTTGCTTTCCATCGTCTGTGATCTCCTCAATCGCTGTCGCTGCAGCGATGGAACCAGTACAAGATGCAGCGATGCACAAATTACTGACGGACAGAGCAGCAGAGAAGGAACAGGGTACTATTACGATGCAGAGTTGCAGATGCAGCAGCCCAGCCCACAGCCAGAGCCCAGGCCCGCACTGCACGCTCAACTTCGGGAGCTCTGAATGGTGTCGCCATTGCGGAGCCCAACGCCGTGACAGCGATGAGTGACCCACGCCCCAGCCTGCCCTGCCTCGCCGTCATTATTCGTCCTCCCTCCTCCGCAGCCGCAGCGTCATGCTGCCGCCTGCCGGTGCCGTCGCCGTCGCGTTCGGCTTTGCCTCTTTTCCAGAGGACGCCCGCCCGCGCGCGCCTCCAAGCACAAGCATCGATCGTTTCGCGCTGGCCTACCCTTCCCTTTGCCGTCGCTTCCTTTTCCTTCATTAGTTCCATCCACCATAAAGCCTTTTGCTGCCACAATAATCTTTCAAAAAACAAAAGATGGACGACAAGGGCAGCGCAAGTCAGAAGAAAGGCAACCTTGCATGCAGTTGCCAAAGTTCTGCAGGGGGAAAACAGACAAGTCGACTTCCACAAGTCACAACAATGCCAAGACAATAGTACTATAACGTGACGTCTTGTGGACCTGATACTTGTTCAGGAAAGAAAACATTAGCAGAAGCACGGCAGGTCACGGCCGATGCAACTGCCACCAATTGATAGTGGTATAACGTGGTCCATCAGAAATGGGTTGGATGTCACCACCGACCTGTGCAAATGACCATGAACCAACCACACCATAACTTGTTGAGCAACAAATAAATGCTCCATTCTTTTTATTTTTTACTCGATTCATTATTGAGGAGGGGGTGCTTACTGCTGCAAAGCCTATATGGTAGGAGTCGTACAGTACTAGTAGTTCCACTTCCTTCAGCATGAAACAGAGCAGCCGGTTCAGCTCAACTGCTGCTCCAATCTTCTGGATCCGACCTCACAAATCACAATCACAGGGGGGGTGTCTTCACCTTAGTTGACAATAAAAAGGATCTCAGAGATGAGGTGCAGGGCTGTGTGGTGTGTTATTTTGTAAATGAATGGATGTTTTTTTTTTCCAGAAAAATAGAGTTAAAAAATCATTGTTTGACTGAGACAGATAACAAACTGTACTAGGTATAAAGCTGGCCTTGTCGATAGAATTAATAAGAAAACCATCACCAACAATGCAAGTGACGGGTTTATAGAGCAACAGGTGTTGGAGCAATTGACAGACACATGCAAATGCATGCAAGAGAGTGTGCTAAAGCAACCAGCAGCGCTCAGCATTGCTGAATGGTGAGATACTGGGATCAGCCTAGCTTTATTTCTTTCTTTCTTTATTTATTAAAACAATCTTTGTACCATTGCTATTCGAGCGGCTTTAACCTTGGTGAAAATGAAAGTGAACTTATACCACCACTAAAATCAACTAAGGCAGGTGGCCTAGCTAGCTAGCTAGCTATCAAAACTTTGACGAGGTTATAGACGTGTGACGTGTCAAACACCGAGCACTTTGAGTTTTCACCTGCAGTGGAACGCCTCGCCGGCTAGCACTTTGAGTTTC
This sequence comes from Hyparrhenia diplandra, assembly GCA_015847255.1. Lineage (NCBI taxonomy): Eukaryota > Viridiplantae > Streptophyta > Magnoliopsida > Poales > Poaceae > Hyparrhenia > Hyparrhenia diplandra. Next base: position 38,383 of record JADLZK010003243.1, read on the forward strand.
CGTCTGAGAATGGTAACATCATGCTTTCGTGGTGATAACAACTATATTTACCAGAAAAAATAGAGAAAGGATTCATATCGTGTAGGTGATAGATGGGCATGTTTCTAAACAATCAAAGATCGTCAAAACTTTCATATGAGAACACGACCATGTACATCATGTTGCTCTTGGTTAGATTGCAAGTCTAGGCGTCAATTTTGAAAGTTAAAGATCAGAGGATGAATGGTTTTTTAGGACAAAGTGATTTAAAGACATAATTGATTGGATTTGATTATGTGTGTTTCAATCGGCCCAGGGAGGTCTACCCTAAATCTGAATTACAACTCTATTTCAGCTTTATCTATCCCTTCGTTTAAAAAGCTACCACATGAGCGTGGACCGCTCGAGATTCGCCGCCAAGGAAGTATCCCAGGCACCTCGCCAGCTGCAGGGGACGAGAACGTCGAGCCTTGACTATGCCGAGCGCCACAAGGAGCGCCGCATTTTCCTGCCATCGCTTGGAGCCGAGGCTGCCCGTAGTCGCCCTAACACCAGAGCCGCTATCGAGCACCGCCAGCGGCTTGCTGCTTGAGTCCCCTCGCAGCTGAGGCCGCACTCGCTAAGCCCCGCCGCCGAGATCTTGACGCTACCATTGCTAATTGCTGCTTGCCGCAACCAAACTGAGCTCAACCCTTTTCGTGCGACTAGATGAGAACAAGTGACGCGCTGCGATGGGATCCAAGGCTGAGTGGATGGCCCTCGATCCACGTCGAATTAGCCAGGGGGTGTGCTCACCCAGCGCTAGGTTCGCATGAACCACGTGCAAGCGAGAATATAGCTTGGTCTATGGAACAAGACGATAGACAATCCCCACCAGCCTTGACCCAAGGGCGCTAGCCTCATAGGGAAATTGTTGGGCATACACGAAACCGTACACATGATATTAAAACATAAGCTAATTAATTACATAAAAAATTCTAGATAAACTAGATTAATTGTAGACCATATTAAAGTAGTTTTCGCCCATTTTAGTTAGATAAAATTTGTATAAATAATAAAAATACACGCAAGAACGTCATACAGGATATCATCACAAATTTCAAAATGAAACAAAATTATGGGCCCTTGAAGTTTGAATCAGTGGTATGATATATTTACCAATCACCCGTTGCAACGCGCAAAAACACTTTGCTAGTAATTTAAAACAGAGAGAATATTAGAAATTATGTATTTTAGAGGAAAAAACAAGTTACGACTTTAGATATATAGGGGTAATTATAAAAACTAGTCCATCAGGAGAAGAAAATTGGGCCCTTATTTTCATGGGCATCTATTTAAACTCTCTGATTTGGGCTCCAAGTCGATCCACGTAAGAATGTCGTTTTTTTGCGACCACATAGTAATCATTGCATCACGCTCAATTGATTTGTGTTAGTACATGGAGCACTGATTTATATTGGTTTATGTGTGTTTTATCCTACAGTATCGCAAATGGAACACTGATTTATATTGGTTCACATATGTTTTATCCTACAATATCTAGTGTAGTTTAGGATCTTTATTGCTTGGAAGAATCCGTGGCATAGGTGCATCTGGATTGGTGTTTTCATTGATCTCACTCTCTCTTTTACTTCATCGTCGTTGTGGATTATCGTCCATATAAATAGCATTGGGTGATCAACAAACTCATCATTCATGATTTAATAAACTTTATAATTCATAAACATAATATCTAGTTACCACATCCACATACTCGGGGATCAATCGTGGTCTAACATTACTACTTTTAATCTAAAATACCTTATTTCTTAAGGTTGCCGCAAAAGCAAAACCCTGCAATAATATAATGAGAACATCTCTCATCAGCTCTAATGAAAGCCCAAAAAAATTGCATCCACACTCTGGATAATGGGTCTGAGTCTCATATATCGCCGTTCTTGTTGACATTGAGGCTATTGTTGAGGTTGGTTGAGACGCCTCGTAAAATGATTTCCAAACACCCCGCAAGTTCAATCTCGTAGTAGTGACGTCCTTGACCAGATGGTTCCTAATGCCACCGCTAGAATTCTTGTGGGGAGTATAGCGAGGGCAGATGTTCCTACCCACGGATTGGCGTTGTATTCTTCTTTTCTTCTCTTCCATCTCCCGACGCTTGTTCCCAATCACAATTGCCCTATCCACCAATGTTTGGAAATCCGGATATACGACAGTCAATAGTTGTAATTGAAGTCCATCATTTAGTCCTTCTAGAAAGCGTTCCTGTTTCTTTGCATCATTATCCACTTCTCCTGGAGCATAGCGTGACAACTGAGTAAACTTGTTACGATACTCCCATACCGACATAGATCCTTGCTTCAAGTTGAGGAACTCCTCCTTCTTGATCTCCAACCAACCAGCTGGAACATGATAAGATCTAAAAGCAGCCTTGAACTCTTCCCAACCAATTTGATTTGCATCTTGATGCCCATACTGGAATGATTTCCACCAATCTAAAGCAACTCCATGAAGTTGACCAGAAGCATAAAGCACCTTCTCGCTGTCATTACATTGGGCTATGTTAAGTTGTTGCTCCACATCCCTAAGCCAGTCATTAGCTTCCTCTGGATCGCTTGCATGAGAGAATGTCGGCGGGAGTCCCATCATAAATTCACCATACTTGTCCCTAGGTGGACTAGGTGGTGTTGCTGCCTGTTGATTCTGCATGTGCTGCACCATGGTCTGCATGTGTTGCACCATTGTTTGCATTAGCTGATTCTGCATAGCGAGAACATGATCCCAAGTCATTGGCGACAGTGGCGGTTGTGGGTTGGGACTGTTATTAGCACCCATGGTCTCCATTAGCTGCATTAGTTGAGTCTGCATAGCAAGAATATGCTCTGAAGTCTCCGGCGACGGTGGCGGGTTGGGATTGTTGTGAGCACCCTTACTAGAATTTATGTTGCCGGCCATCTGGTTTCCAAGACAATGCACAAGAATTAGAGATATCCATGTTAAATGATTACTTATTATAAGAAAAAAAGAGTAAATTTGAAAATTCCTAAACGACTTCCAACAATAGTAGTGCAGAGAAATATTCATCGAGTTCTAGACATCAAATGAGGGCATTATTTATATAGAAAGCTGAAGAAATTATCTACAGCTATATTACAGAGCACTTTTCCAAATTCAGCTATTAAATTTGTCGAAAACATAGCACAACCGAAACTGTCCATAACTCCATATTGTGACGACTATATTACAGTGCATTTACCCATTTTTCATTAAGTAGTATAGTGGATATGACCCGATCAACACTAAGAAAACAACATACTTTAATTTCGGTCGTAAATATTTAGTTCCTGTTTGCTTTGCGGCCATAGTCTGCCACGCCGTATCTGTGGTGACGCTAAACTTGAGGTGATGGAAATGTCCGCCACCAATCGTGGCGAGAATCTAACTTTTTGATCTGGAATTGACTGTGGCGGCCTTAGTTGCTTCACAAACCAAACAACTGCATAATTTTGTGTGGCCGCCAAAAAGTGTGGCGTGGTAAGGTGTGGCGCAGAACCAACCACACTCTTAAGAGATATATAACTCGATTTTTTACATGCATTCTTTTGAGAGATATAACTCGATTTTTTACATGCATGTAGCCGTAGTAGTAGATATGACGCGATCAACGATCAGAAAACAGCATACTTCAGAGACAACAGATCAACGCTCATAAAACATCATACTACTTAGAGACGAGAAAAGGCCTACCTAGGGCCTCAGTTTTCTACGGGGGGAAACGCGGGGAAGGAGAGGAGGGAGTTGCTAGCTCACCTAGGGTATTCGCGTCGGCCGTGGAGGCTCGGCAGACGGCAGTGGTGCGTGGCACGAAGAGACGGACGTCTGCTTCCTGTGAACCACGTCGGCATCGATCGTGTGAGGCTGTGAGCAATAGAGACCGAGAGAGACAGAGCACAAAAGGCACCTGCGGGTTCGAAACCTCGAAACGTAGAGCGGAAGACGACGGGGAGGACCTGTCCAGCGGTGGCTACTGCGTCGACGGGCGACGAGGCGGCGGCTGTAGATGGGAAAAACGAACGCGGCGAGGGCTCCAGGCTTATTATAGGTCGATTCGGCTTGTCCCGGGGAAGAAATCACGGGAAACACGGGATACGATACGACGGCGGTTTTCCTTCGATTCATGACCAGGTCGAGCACGGGAGTCGGGAGGCATGGGACGACGCTGACCAGCGGGCCCGGGATGGCAGCGATCTAGGGCGCTGGGCCGGCTGACAGGGAGATGGAAAATTGGTTAGTTGTACCTGCAGCATAAAACCACGGCTCAGCTGGGCCTGGATGGCCATTCTGGATAGTCTGCACCCTCATTATCCATTGGGCCAGATAGTCTGCACCCTCTTTGTCCATTGGGCCAGTTCTGAGAGCTTATCAAAGATGAAAACCAGAAGGCCACGTAAAGATTAGGCCTGTAGAGCGCTGTGCGCCGAGAATTTCTTTTCGCGTGTGTGTTAGTTAGTGTGTAAATATATTCCATTCGTTAATTAATCAGATCAGAGAAGGAAAGCACTTTCGGTCCGATTATTATACTACACAAATAAATAAAGTGACGAGGAGAGAGAAGAATCAGAGAACCGATGCATCGGCAAACTAAAGGCCGGCTCGTAAAAGACTGCAGGCCGGCCGGCCGGCCACTCGCCGTGGCTCCTGCGAATCCAAATGACGATAAAGGAAGGGTAGGCAAAACAGGCACGGCCAGGGACACGTTTCAGCTTTCAGCCCCCTCCCGGGCTAATCATTCACTTGTACGGTGCAGCGCTAGTTTGCCATCTGCACGGCGGCAGCCGGCAGTGTGTCAAAGAAGCAAAGCACAACACAGCACGGCACACGGAGACACGCAGCTGCCTTGGCCGACACTAGTCATCGTCATCTTTCTCTTCTTCGGCGGCTGCTGAAGACTTGAAGAGTTTGGAGAACCCGGCCGGACTTTCTGTCAAAGCTAGCTGCTCGTTCTGCACTGCAGCCGCGCGAATCGGCAAACGCTATGGAACTAATAGGAGTAGCTTCGGAAGCTAGCTTACTAGGTTATTGCCGGTCGGTCAGTGCAAAGATGTTTGACGTGAAGTTTTATTCGATTCTGATTTCTGATCGATCTGGCTAGCTCTTTTCAATTGCCGGCCCCTCGTTCCATCATGTGCTCTCCAGAAACAGCTAAACAAAATGCAGTGCTCCGCCGGTGTAGTGTCACTGGATCACTTCCATTGCAATTTCATTGTACAGTAGTACAGTATTCAGTATACTATACAATACAATGATACTATAATAGCACTTGGTGGTGCTCTCTCCTTTGCCCAGCATCCACAGGCTACCTATACTACGTCCCAATTTGTTGAAAGTGAAATTTTAGCTTTGCTTCTGTACTTCAACTAGAGCTGGTCGCACACAGCATCTATCTACACGTGGATTGGATACCTTAGCTAACTGGTCGACGCCAAATCTAGCGAGCCCTTTCATCAGATACGACTAGCTAGCTGCACTGCATGGGGCTGCAGGCTGAGTCAGGAAATCAGAGTGCCGGATGATGATGGCATCGGTTTCAGACTTCCAGAAGACCACGACCTGCATCACTGCATCTCATCGCAGTATGCCATATTCAGTGTCACTGTGTCAGTGATGTTTTTTAAAAAATACTACTACCAGTATATGAAGTGATTCACACGAAGATTCAGGCAGTAAAGGCAAGGACGGCCTGTTACGGCGAAGTAGCACTTATCCATCCAGGAACAGAGTGTGGCTGTCCATGTCGCGTCGACTCTGAATATCTTTTTGCCCGATCGCCAGTCCAGCCCCGTGGATGAAATAAAGGTCAAATTGTTTTGTTTTTTCATTTCTTTTTGGAAAGGGACCGAGGGATTTGATACAGGCCACCAGTTACTTGCATTTCAAAGATTACTAGCACGAAACACTGACCCAGTCACAGCAAAGATTTCGTAGAGTAGCCTAACCAGTGAGCTTCCATTTCTTCAGATAGTTAGATTAGCAGTAGCTACGCATCTCTTTTGATCTATTCCACATCTGTATTTTGTGAAGTGATTGCCTCTGATTGGCACCAAATTTTGTGAGCGTACGTTTTCAGTCACTGATTTGTCTGCTGCTCAGCTTCAGTACTGCATGTGCATGCAGCGTAATCAGAAGACTGTACTGATTTGTAAGAGTATTTTCTGTTGCTCGGTTCTAGAAGCTGTAAAACCTGTCATTTTTCGCGGCCATTACTGTCTGAAACCATCATCACTGCAGCAAAGACCAGAGGCACGCGATCCATGCATGATTGAGTGAAAGAAAACAAAGACGCCGTCTTACGGCAATAGTAACACCAATCGACGAACAGAGTCGAGCTGTCCACGTCGCGTCATGCTTACGCCTGAATCTGAATCTGGCGTTTCCATGTCGACGAAATTTAGGACGAGCTGAAGATCATCTGCATGGTAGCCACGGTTCTACTAGTACAAGAACAGACTGAAAGCATGTGCCTACCCCTATTATTCCCCTCCGTCCAGTCCAACTGCATGATACGCAGTGGGGAAGTTCCTTTAGTACGTAGGAGTACGTAACACTGAGGATCCGATTCCACTTGATCCATGTATGTTCAGATTCGGTAGAGGCGTCATGATTTTGCTTCACTAAACAGTTTATGAAGCAAATGCTATTCATTCCTTGGTCAGTAGCTCTCAGTCTGGACGTATGAAAGCAGTGTCCATCGGTTTCTTTCTCCTAAAGCACAGCTTGAGACAGTGATATCAGAGACGGGTATGGAAAGGGAACATGTAGATTAGTGCTATGCGTTTGGAATTTGCAATGGGGAGTAAAATATAAATGGATGTATGTCATTCACGGAATCCGCAGAAGATTAAAGCGCAAGCAACCTTAATCAAAGAAATGTGGAGTAATCCTCATGATGTGCAGGCATTTATATATCGCGAATCAAATCAGGCGCGATCGGAGTTTGTTGTAGCATGCTTTTCGTTAAGATCTTTTTACTTTTTATTAGGAGCGTAATATTTCAGCTTACTCACTGTCGTAAAAGAGCACAATTTTTTTTTTTTAAAAAAGAAACAGATGAGTACTCCGTCCTTTTATCTTCCTGTTTATTGGATGGTTGTTGTGGCCGATAAGCCGGCTGATGCTGATTTGGTGACTGGTGACCACAACTGAATTGTACGGCGAGAGTAGGAAAGACATGGATGTGTGGTGATAGCAGCGAGAGTGACACAGCCACACAGGGACTACAGCAGGAGAGGGAGACCAGTCCACAGCAGCATATGCATGCATGCACACACGCAGCATCCATGACTAATGAATCCACGATTTCGATCGGCTAGTACGCTAGATTCCTCTGCACTGCGGCTGCTCACTAGCTCCGCTGGACTAGCACTGTTGAAGCATCATGGAATGCGTCCATGGTGTCCCCATGTCAGTTACGCTAGGTGCCGATCCGATTTCGTGTAGGGTAGTTATCGTGCTTGCTCGCTCCGTTCGTTGCTCGCGGTGGGCGCGTACTTGAGCAGTCCGGAGATACTCCTAGTAGACACCAGGCAGCAGAGAGCCCACGCACACTCAGCGTGGCAATGCATGCATGCCATGGCAGCGCAGCGTCGGTATGGAGATGGATGGATCTAGGCCAGCATGAAGCTAGGGCGGGCATGCATGTGACTCTATGCTTGCCGCTTCCATGATTGGTACAGTACGACTGGCGGAAGCAAGAGGTCAGAGGGCGCTGGAGGAACTGGCCGGCGGCCGGCTGGCTGCCCGCCGGGAGGGAAGGGGTCAAGGGGACGATCGAGGACCATGCATCACTGGCTCACTGCTCCGTCGTCGTCGTCTGCTCCGACATGGGCTGCTGCTGTTGCTCCGATCCGATCCACCACCACCCGGCAATGCAGCTAGCGGTGCGCAGTGCAGCCAGTGCTCCCAAGTACTTTGGCACAGCAGATCAACCTCTCGATCGATCATGGGCCTCATGATGAACCCGCTGAAGACAATGCATGGGGTTGGAGATACAGGTTGAAGCGGCTCTCTTTTACAGTACAGTTAGTTTTACTACTCAAGTCTTTTGATCCTGGCGAGCCTTAATGACTACACCAATGATTCCTGCTCGCACGCTCTAGGCTACCTGCTAGTATATACTAGTACACATAAAAAAAAAGAGTGGAAAAAATAAAGAATCCATCCACAGCATCCAAGAGATAATTTTTTTTTTTTTCGGCGACCGGCCATTCACCCGTTTTTCATTAAGAGGAGGAAAACCAAATCCAAATACAAATAGAGTTCATGATGCCGAAGTGGACATCAAAACAAACGAAAAAGAACGAACAACCTATCTACTCGGAAATAAACTTGGACGATTACATGATGAACAAACTCGCGACTAGGGCGGGGGAGGACAATCTATATCCGCTCAGGCCCCCGAGAGGAACGCCCGCTTCTTGCCTAGAAGGAAGCGCCTCCATGCCCTCCCCTATTCACCTCCGACAGAGGCCCCGATCCGGAAGGCAGAGTGCGGTTCGTCAAAGGAGACCGCATCCTCCTCATGCTCGGCCTCAATGAACCCGATTCCCATCTTCTTGAGCAAAACTCTCCTTGCGCGGTCTTCGGCCTATGGAGCTTTATGACCCACTCTTTGCAGCGAGGCCATCCAAGAGATAATAACACGCGCCTTCATTACTAAGCTCTCGACAGTGACCTCGCTAGTAGTAGTCGTTTGATAGTTACATAAGCTCATTCCAGCCACTGCACATTTTGCGTGCGTGCGTAAATAAAGTTATTATATATATAAGCTAATAAGAATAGTAAAAAAATGATCGGTGGGGTGAGCGAGTCGTCGATTGCTTTGCTTGCCCATGGAAAAAGGCAGCGTTAGAATCGGATCCTATTCCATTCCACTCCATTTCCCTTCTTCTGCCAGCCAGGCCAACCATCGTCCTCGCTGCAGCTCCGTGGGCCCCGGCAGCCGCTACTGGAGAGGCCCACGCGAGCGGACAAACCAAACCAGCCCGAGCTCGCCACGACTCCATCAAGTGCGCCTAGTTTCCTTTTCTCGAGCCAAAAATCACACGCCATCGAAGTCCAAGAACAAGAACACGAGTTGATCTGCGCAGGCAACTCAATCAAGTGCAGTTTTCCATCATGCACTGGACTGGATTGAGTGGCCTGCCGTGCTCACCAAAAAAACGCTACCGGTACACTGAGTCACTGAAAAGGACGGACTCACCGGGCCGGGGCAGGAGACGACGTAGCTCAACCTAAAAACCACACGTTTTCCCTCGTAGATGGTAAAAATGGTGAAAGGATATCCTTCTAATAAAGATTATGGTTCGATATGTTTTGTTTGCTTGTTTTTCAAAAGATGCAACATATATGCGCACGAGTCGATGGCACACGGTTGTGGGGCTTGCTCACTAGAGCACCTATGGAATGGGTTCGAGTATTGCTCGAGACTGGTTTCACACCTGGGTTTTTCTCATATTTTCTCTACAGTTGAAAACACTGATGTTCCACAATAGTTTGGGGAAAATAAGTGCGAGTCAGGAAGAGAAGCCAAGGTTCCTACGGAGTAAAAATACCTTTAGATACAACCTCTAGCATCACAGAGTTAGGGAAAGGTGCACTAGTTGTTGTGCAGATTATCATAATGTAATGTAAAAATTATACGCTGATAAATTACACGCTGTTATCATCATGTAAAAAGAGTTAACAAAAAATAACACGGTACATATTTCACTACTTACCACCCAATCTATTATTAATTAAGTAATAAACATGAAACCAGTCACATTGATGCATTTACATTTAGATTTGAAATTTGAATGATAAAAAATACAATAAAAACACAACATACTCATATTGCTTATGTGAGCGGAATCCAAAATGTGATTGGAAACTGTTGGCATGCAAAAGTAATAAAAAGCATAGTTTTGCTAGACCCAACGAGAGTGCTTAATCATGAATTGTTTTTCTTGTGTTGACACTCAAATTAGGCCCATGCTAATTACATGCCAATTTTAATCCAATCTAAGAAAAACTCTATAAAGCGATATAATAATTATACCACATTGGTTTTTCCAATAGGATAAGATCACCCCTACTCATAAAATAGAAGGTACGTGGCCAATTGTGTTTTCAACATTCAATTGACAATTTAGAACAAATTAATTAAAAATATCCTTTTTTTTCCATAATCTTTTTTTCCAACCCCACGTTGTTGTTCATCTTTTGAACCGACGATTACACCTTAGGCTTGCTATGTAGGGGCAACCCTCGCCTAACCCACGCCGCCACACGATGTCATCGTCTAGACGGGGACTAGATCTTCCACGGTTTCTTTGCTAGTTTACTTCTAAACTAGCCATTCTCTGTCATGCAAACACGATCCTTTGCTAGTTGTTGTTCGTCATGTAAGTGATTGGTATTTTGTTAGGTTTGCTTGTAAACCTAACCGCTCTTCACCACGAAAGTGTGATAGTGATTAGGTGCGTTCTTCAGTTCGCGGTGACCGGTCGATCTAATCACTGTTGTGTGATGATCTTTGCTTCAACACCTCGAAAGCTCTCTAGGAATTCCCTATCGTAATTTCAAGCCAAACCTCTGTCTCCTGCTGCATATACACATAGCCATTAGCGTTTGCGTAATTGTCGTTGAAGGATAACTTTACAACTTTGGTTTTTCCCTGATATATAGAAATCGAGAATACCCGCTCGCTCAGTTCTCTCCGGGGAACGATCTCTAGATATTTTGTACAAAAACAAATCAAAAGAGGAAAAGAAAAGGTGCGGCAGCTGCACAATTCAACGGGGAGCAAGAACTTTGGGCCCCGGAAATCTCATTTGTGAAAAATCTAGCACTGCCTCTGCTAAAAACATTTGGCATTTGTTGCATAATAATATTGCAAATAATAAGAAACAGATTAATCACAGAAGAATCCAACGTAAACACCTGGTCCACTCCCAGTCCCACAATCTCCTCTTCTCTATCCGTCCCCCTCCTGACAAATTAGCCGGCGCAAGTATAAATGGCAAGCCGCCACCGGCGAGAGACAGCGCCGCCACCGGACAAAACCACACTTATAAGCCACGGCCCACGGACAACAGCGCGACGCCCTCCTCTTCCACCCGCGCCACCACACCAGCAGGAGGCCCTGGAGCCCGCCCGGAGCCTGGAGGAGAGTGCGCGGGCGAGTGGGGCAAGTACACGTTGATGGCATCTACCGCCATCCGTCCCCGCCGCCTCCGGCGGTGCCGGAGCGGAGACTGCCGCTGGTGCCGCGGCTGGCGGACGATGGCGGCGGGGGCGGAAGGGGCGACGACGCGCGGGGAGTAGTGCGGGAGGGGCGGGAGCGGAAGCGGGAGCGTGGCGGGCATCTCGCCGAGCATCCTCATCATCGCGGTCATCGTGGTGGTGATGCTGCTCGCGTCGCTGTGCATCCACTACTTCATCCGCCACCTCTGCCGCCACGTGGGCCCAGCGGGGTCCTCCACCTCCTCCGCTTCGTCCCGGCATCAGGCGCCGCCGCTCCCGCTCGTGGCGCGGCCCGCGGCGGGGGCGTCCGTGGCGCCCGCCGACGGCGGCCAGGATGGAGGAGGAGGGAAGGCGGCGGCCGCGGCGGAGGCGGAGGCGGAGCGGCTCATCGCGCGCCTGCCGCTCTTCACGCTGTCCTCGTCGCTGGCCACGGTGCCCAAGTCGTCGCGCGACTGCGCCGTGTGCCAGAGCGCGTTCCGCGACGACGACGAGCTCCGCCTCCTGCCCGCCTGCCGGCACGCCTTCCACTCCCGCTGCGTCGACCCGTGGCTGCGCGGCAACCCGTCCTGCCCGCTCTGCCGCGCCTCCATCGCGCTGCCCCACCCGCCGCTCACCGACCTCCTCCGTGTGGAGCTCGGCAGCGTCAGCAGCCGCCGCTCCAACCCGGACGCTGCGGCTGCCGCCGTCCGCGCGTACCCGCTCCCCGGTGGCCTCTCCAACTCGGCGTCGTCGGAGTACCTCGTCGAGGAGGAGCTGCAGGTCGTGCTCAAACCGAGCCCGCCCGCCGCAGCCGCCGGGTCCAGCGACCCGCCAAGCCAGCAGTCGCATCAGCAGCAGCACCAGCTCGCCGCGGTGGAGCGCGGACAACCGTCGTCGTCGTCGTCGTCCGTGGGCCTGACCCCCACGGCATCATTCAGGTCGACGACGGAGCGGTGGAGCAGCAGGTGGAGCAACCGATGGAGCAGCCGGTGGAGCAGCGGGCGCTGGAGCAGCCGGTACGACGCTGGCACCGTGTCGGCCGCGGCCACGGCGGAGTGGTGGTGGGACATGGACGGCGGCGTTGCCCCCGCGACGACGCGGCGGAGGGACGCGGACGAAGGCACCGCGTCGTTCTACGGGTTCGTGCGGTGGCTCACCGGGGCATACTAGTAAATAGTACGGTCGTACGTACAGTACGGTGCTAGGAAAGCGGTGGAAACTTGCTTCGCCCCTGCGGCGGCGGCGGCGGCCGGCGACGGGCGGTGTTCCCGAAAGGCGCTCCTCGTCGTCTTCGTGAAACGAATCGAAATGAACTGCGTGTCTGTCTGTCCTGTCTGGCTCTTCTTTTCGGCATGCGAGCGTCGATTTTTTTAATTTTTGTTTTGGTTCTGGGGCGGGAGGGTGGATTTCGAGGACGGAGAGATGCCTGCCCCGTTCGCGGGTTTCAAAACTGCTTCCGAATTGGAGAATGTCGGCGGGAAGAATGAGGGAATGAATTTGTGGACTTTTAGGCAGCAGATGCACAGCAGCAGTCTCGGCCAATCGAAAGAAAAGGGTAGAAATTTGGGGAGATTTTGCTGCATTTTGATTTGGTTTAATTTTGTGCTAGCTACTCATCATTTGTGTACGTACAGTATGTATGCATGTACTAGGATTGGCCATTTTTGCATAGCAAATAAATTAGCAAAGGTCAGGAGATAGTATTATTCATCAGTCTCCTACTCCTATGTTTATCTCAATTCTCATGCTATATGGTAGTGCACATCTACAAAGGTTGATTGAAGCGAAAACTTGCACATCTACAAAAGGTTGATTGAAGCGAAACTTGGACTCATATTTACTGTACCATGCACTATACTTTGAGATGAGATTGTTTATACTGCCTGACGCACCAGCCTGATGCACAATGGACGGGTACAAAATACAAATGGCACTGTGTGCAGAGAGTGTACTACTACATACTGTGAGAGTGCAGCAGAGAATGCAATGCACATGGGAGATAGAGGAGGTTAGGATATGGACCAATATTGGTGGTCCATGAGATCACGCACAAGCCTACAAGAAACTCCCTCTCAGTCCTAGTCCTGCCTCCTCCCACTGGCAAAGGACTCCACTGTCCCATTGCATTGCATCCCATGTCCTGGCCCGTGCGCTTGGCTATCCCAGTTTTAGTATTAGCGCAAATAACATGCCAAATGGGTGGTGATGATTGCTCTAACATGCTAATTAAAAAGGGCATCGTTTTGACTGTACGCGCGCTCTGGCTTGACCTGCCCTAGCTTGTCTCTCTCGTCCTTTGCTACTGCTACTACTGTGGATGATGCATGTAGTGAAGCTGGAGTGGATGGACGAGCTACAGGGAGGAGAGCTCGTGTCGCTTTTAGTGGTGGAAGGCTTTGTCCTTGCTCTGAACCTCTCAACATGCAGTGAAGCTGGAGTGGTACGGGAAAGCATTGCCCAGGGTACCTTGTCAAAGCAAGTGTTGTTTCGCATGCATTGGCCTCCCTGTCTGCATGCCATGGCTTCTTTCTTTACGATCTTTTCTCGCACAGTAGCAGTAGGAACGAATATGATAATACTTGTTTGAGCTGTTGCAGTCCATGCTCAGCAGCTGGCTTTTTCCCTAGCAGTGAACAGTAGCAGATGTATGGCAAGGGTGAGACAGGGAGAGCACCCAAGTACCGTACTACTGCATGGCTAGGCTAGCTATCGAGCGAGCAACTCCAAAACTACTCCTGTCCAAAATGTCCAGAAGGACCAAAACTACGAGCACTGAAGCCGAGTGACTGACTGATGTCTTGACTTTGTTTTTCTCAAGGCCATGCAAGGGAAGGGGTACAAGGGCAAGAGACAAGGCCAAAAAAGCAAAAGGCCTGGCTTCTCGACTCTGCAATTTTTCCTCCTTTCTCTCCTTTTCTTTTCCCTTTTCTTTTCAATTTTATTAACTTTCCTTTCGTTTCAGCTGATCCATCCATCCATATATCGGTCTCCCCGCCCCCGGCCCGGGCTTTTCAAGTTTGAGCTAAATTTCCAGTGATTCTCAGTCGAGTCAAAACTATTTGACGTCGATGAACGTACACCGACTGTTGTGACCATGGACCCATCGATCACAAAACAAACACTGGATGCATGCAACTCTACTGCACACAGGGCCATTCTACTCTCACAAAACAAACGCTGTGTTGCGGCTCTAGTCCACTGTACCAACCCTACATACATCAACATGTGGAGATAGTGGAGTGGACCAGAGAACTGATGCTTAACTGTGCCGGTAAAAAAGAAAAGGAGCTTGCCAGCATTTTCCTTTTTTACCTCGCATCGCATCGCATGCGCGCGATTGAGATGCCTGGTGCTGGGGAACACCAGCAGCGCACCTCAGTGGACATCGAAGACTGCTCCTATCTTCTTCTGTCGACTCGGGCAGCAAAAATTCAACGGGGCAAATCAGAGATCACCTCAGTTTCAGTAGGCATTAGTAGAATGGTAGTGGGACACCTGTCGCCAATCAAACCCCATGGCCATGGGCCGTGGCTGAAAGCCGATGAACACAGCCACTTCTCACTGGCTAGTGGTAGTGCTCAGTTTTACAGTGCCCTACCACACGATTCTGTCTTTCCTTTGCTCTCCAGCTTAGATGTGGGCCACTAATCTAAATAGTATGCTATTAGTACCATGTAAGCATAGCTCGAAACTATTTAGATTTAGATTGAAAAGGCATCAACACAAAAACTAGTGCAAGCATAGTACACTAATCAGATTGAATCACAGGGTGTGACCTTTCCACGGTAGCGGGAGATGCTATTGCAAGTGGCGAAGATACTATTCTTGACGGTACTATGAAGTCGTCAATGAGCGGTGGAGGAGCGTTCCCATTGTACATTTGCGACGAAAATCTACTACACCTATATGGAAAACCCTCACTAGGGGATTTCTCTCGACATGCCGAGGTGCCACCTCAGCGGCCCCACCCTTCTCTCTGTCACCCGGTAGTGCTCCTGCCTACGCACGAAGAGACGTGTTAAAGCAAAGGCCGTTGCTGCAATATGAAGCACCAACGATTCAATTGCAGCACAAAGAAACAAAACAAAACCAAAGGTCGTCCCTTCAATGCCACTGACTCTTCGCACGACTGATGCTTTAAGAGACCGCAGCTAAGCATTGAAGCACGCGGCTGATGATAGTATTTATATGTTGGATTCCTATGGCCAAAACAATTTGTCTCCCCATACGTACCTCCCAGTCGATTCAATTGCGGCACAAAGAAACAGATCTAGAAGCATACTACTAGGGGTGGTAAAGGACCCTTTAATTTAGCATAGCAAATTTAAGGATCTGGTCAGCTTAGGATCGGACCGTAAAACTATACAATTTTGAACTAAGAATGAAAAGAGCCAAGTGAGATTGTGAAAGAAAGCAAAAGAGCTGGATCCATATATTATCACCCCTACATACTACCGATCGATCATTTGCACAGCTATTATACATATTGCTGCGATAGATGTGTGAACGCAAAGGGTATGTAGGCAGTGCACTTTGTTGAACCTTATGCGCGCGCATGAGAGTTAACTACGTTGACAGTTGAGTCAGTGTCGAGACAAACACAAACAAAGAAAAGAACAGTCTACTGCTAGCTAAGCTATCCGTCGTCATAATCAAGCGCCCCGGCGGCCGGCCGTTTCTTTCCCGCCACTCCACTACTACTCCAGTCCCGGTCCATGGATCGGTGACGCTCTCTTTTCTTTCCCTGGGTCGCCCACGCCTTCCTCGCCTCGATGTTGAGCTTCGTCATGCATGCCGCACTGCCCTCTCCGCTCTTTGCATCATCACGTACGCACGCACGCACCATCGATGATGCACCTGCTACTCGAAACCACGAGACAGCATAATAAGCAGGCTAGTAGCTAACTAGCTACTCCCTCCGTCCCTTTATGTATGTCGCCCGGGAAGCGTGTCTGTGAGGAAAACACGGTTTTCTAGAGACAAACATTTAGGGACAGAGGGAGTATGTGCCACCTTGTCCCGTCCCCGTCTACTATCTAGGAGTATATCTATCTATCTATCTTAGCTCATTGTTAACAATATATTCTATCTGCTTTGTTTGACCGGATGATTAGATCGATCCTCCTAACGCCAAAAAAGAAAACAAAAAGAAAGAAAATATACATCTTTGTCAGCACTGCACCAATAAGCCAAGTTAGCTAGACTAGCTAACCTTCGCAATCAAATAAAAATCTTGGAGCTAATACACTTGTAACGTCGTTGATACATGGTTTGGCTTGGTATATCTGTCGTCTAGCTATCTTGAGATTGACTTGGCTGTGCAGGTGATCTTCGTCGTAACTTCCATCGTACGTGTTGCGTGTGCAGGTAGACGACCAGGACTTGGAGTCCACGTACGAGTCGTCGATCGTTTATCCAAAACCGTCCAAAGACGCCGCGCGCAGGAATGAATACAGTGTATAGCACCGCACTCCCACAGCAAGGCATGCAATTAAACAATCTCATCAGCGGCCGGTATCTACGCAAGCTATGTATCATATCGCGGCGACGGCGACACTCATCACGAACGAGCCTAACGCGGCCTCCTTAGGACAGTTCATGACGATCACTGATTTCGTTTGATTGTTTATTATTTTCTCAGTAGAAACTGAGGAACTACAGATGACTACTACTCCATGGCCCGTGCCAAGAGTGTCATGCACGCACCTGTGGAGGACACGTACACTGCACGTGCTAATTCTTCGTGACAGCGACATCGTCTTATCTATAACTACAACAGCTGATGGTGTATAATGGTGTATGCGCGTCTTCGTCTAGCTAGTTGCAAGACAGTACTTGTGTATGCACTTACACAAGTTACAAGCGACCAGCTAGCGTAGCAGTATATATACTGTGTGCGCCCTGTGTATATATAGACGATATTTTTTTTTTAGATAATGGTATACATAGACGATATGGCTCAGAGTACTACTACGTGTACCAGATCTGGCTTGAATGGCTTGAAAGCGTACGAACAACGAAGTAGTAGGGCCTGGCTAAGCAAGTCTTTTGGTCCTCTCCCAGCTGAGAAGTGCTGTAGCGCATATAGGTACAGTAGAGCAAGCCAAGCGGTGCATCAATGCGTGGCAGAAAAGCTAGGACCGGCCGGTTGCGCAAGAGCGGCACCTTGTGTTTACAGCGAGCGTACGTCTACGTGATCCGTGAAGGCAGACACCGTGGATCTACGTGCATCAATGCACGCCGCGCAGCGGACCGCCACGCTAGCTCGATCCCTGCCGGCCCCTCCTGCACGCGCTGCGCGCGCGGCTGCCTATACCACCACCGGCCGAGGGAAACTAACATCTCTAGATAAACAGAGTACTCCCTCCATTCTAAATTATATAAGTCACTTTAACTTTTCTTTTGGTACATCATATGTCTAGATACAAAGTAAAATGAATGTACCAAAAAAATTAAAGCGGCTTACAATTTGAAACGGTAATAAGGATCTGGAGATCTATGGTTTCAATCGAGAGGCCTCCCAAGAGCTCGCTTTCGAAAAAAAAATCGAGAGCCCTCCTTATTTCTCAGCCCCATGAAATGATAAGAATTCGTGTGGGTGTAAGGATAAGAAAGAAAGAGAGTGGAGAAGAGAGCTCCCTAGTACCTAGTACATTCTTTAGCCTTAGCCTAGAACTAAAATTGCTTCCACGAAGGTCAAATCTAAGATTTAAGGAGTGGCTATTAGAACCATCTAACCAACTCAGCTAGAGACACGTTGACGCCTTCATCTGATATTTGATGGTGGAATTATAAAGATCAATTGGTTAAAAGTGTACAATGTAACCATGCAAGAGCTCACTAGAAAATTGGACATATATGTACGCTCTTTTGTACATTAATTTGTGTATTTCGTATATGTATACATAATATACTACTGTTTTTGTATAAATTTTAGGTATGGCAATAGCCATACCTCGCCAAATAGTTGCCTCCGCCACTGCCCTGAAATGTACAGATGGAGAGAATAAATAGAAAAACTATTAGAGTTTCTCTATGAAGTTGTTAGTTCGCGTAATAGTCAATTAGATCCGTCTTGTAACATGCATATGCAAAAGGTCTTTAGAGAAAACTAGATCCCCATGAAAATTCCGGCGGTTGCTAAATCTTTCATTATAAAAAGTCAAGGGGCTTATAAACATTGAATAACATTTCAACCACTGTTTTGTTTCTTGAAAATTGTCGGACAACAGTTGTTTAAGTCTTTTCTTTAAAATTATAGGCAATATTTTGAACCACTGCTTAGGTCTCTTCATTAAGAAATTCCAGACAACATTTGCACTAACTTTTTTAGATATAACACCAACGTATTTTTTTTTTTTTGGAAAATGTGGTAAATAGTAACATGTGTAACTCCAAATAAGATTGTTATAAAAATATATTTAGTGCTTAATCTAATGATACCTGTTATGCACCATAATTTTAATATTTTGTTTGTATATTTTATCAAATTTAAAAATATTTGTCCTCTTAACACACTTCTTTTTTTGTTTTTGAGCAAAACCTCTTGACACTCTTTTTGTGAGACTTAGGCGTAGTAATATATAAAACTAGGAGGATTTCCCGCGTTGCCGCTGAAATGTGTCATGAACCAATTTAGAGGGGGCCCATGGGCCATATGTGACGCATGCAAGGGACACCCTGCCGCCAGGGTGCATGCGCGCACGCGCCTGGCCGGCCGGCCGCCGCCTGCTGCGGTCCGTCGTCATCCTTCGCTTCGTCGTTAAGTAATAATTATTTAGGAAATAAATATTTAGGGAAAGAAATAAATTACTTTGTCAAGAGGTATTCCAATCTATAAGGAAACCTCCTAGAGATTTCTTAGCATGCAAGTCTCCCTCGGACTATAAATACAAGGGGCACATGTCAGTTGAATCTTAAGCAAAAAAAATTAAAAGGGTAGCTTCCTCAACAGCTTCTATCTTCAGCTCTCCCAACCCTAACCCTACGCAGACGCACGCACCGCCGCCGCCGCTTACGCCGCCCACGCGCGCGCCTCCAGGCCGCGGCCGACGCCGCCGCCCCCGGCGCGCCACGCCTCCCCGCCAGCAGCCCGCCACCGCCTCCCTCGTCATCTTCACCGCCCGACGATCAGCAATCGGGTGTTAATTCGGCCCAATCTAGCCGAATCGATGTGAATGCAATAGATTTTTTCACGTGTTTCTATGAGAATTAGCGATAGGCGATGAGGGATTACAGTCAATTCTAAAACTCTCCTGGATAAAAAACATATTTTAATGGGTGAATCTTTTTTTATGGAAGACATCGCCATATGATAAAAGGCTTGCTCGTTATCATTGGTTATAAAATACTGCAAGAAAAATAAATGATGTGACCAACACATTTTTATTTGTTTATGATCAAAGTGATCCATCATGTAAAACACCATTCCTTGTAGTTGACGTGGGAGACCAACAGTTAGGGAGCAATTAGAAATCTAGAAGATGTTTCTCATCAAACAGGATAAAGAGTGAGACAAAATACTATTTACTTACTATACAATGTATACAATGTATGTTAGAGGTTCATGTCAGCATAAACTAAAAAAAGGTTGGATAGGGTTCAGCAACAATTGAGAGGAAGTTTTGAAACTGCGGACGACAAAAGTTTTTGATGTATGCCTGTCTGCCGGCCGGTTGCTGTGGAATTTTGCATAAAAGATCCTCATCTTGGGTCTTGATCATTGGCTTCTGCGTTGCTGCGGGATGTCAAGGTCAGTTCATGACAATTTTTCTATGATGAACGAAAGGTTATGCTAAAAGTTATGGAGAATGGAAAAAAGTTTAAAGAGCTAAAATATATTACATAATTCGGCAAGCTAAGAGAAGAATAATTTAATAGTATCAATATTAAGGAATTCACATATATGGGCAGAAAGCAAATCGCAGCATTAAACTGAAAATATGGATGTGCTTACATGTAGAGGCTTCTTTGCTTTTAGCTATACCTGGACAAATCGTGCCACATAGCTCGATGGTTGAATAATGATCTGCTATAAATATATCACCACCAAACTTCGAAACAAATAACCATGTTTCAGAAGAAAAGAAATCAAAATAGAAGGCCGGTGCCATGTGCCCACATCACGAATTTGCAGTTGAAGTCTGAAAAGAAATCAAAGTAGAAGTGCCCACATCATGAATTTGCGGTTGAAGTCTATATCCATGTGTCAACCCATGTGCACTCATAAAAGCTGCTCATACAGCCTGATACGAGTGGATTAGTTGAAACGCCTTGGGCCTAGGGCTGTGTCTCTCGCGAAAAGAGACTAGCGGGCGCCGCCGCCGCCGCCACCATGCGGCCCCCATTCCCTCACCTCCGGCCTCGCCGCCGGTGGTGACGAGGAGCGGGGTCCGTCTCTTCCACAGATTTCTGTCATCGTAGTGTTTTGGTCGAGTCCATCTAGGTCTAGGGTTTGCTCGCCGCCGATGTTCGACGGTGGAGTTAGGGTTTGCCGGAGGAGCGTGGTTCCTCTGCGGCTTGCTTTTTCCCGTGACGCCGGGCGATGCGCGGAAGCGACGGCGACGCAGCCGAATAAATTCTCCCGACTTCTTCCGTTCTCCAATGGCGATCTTCTCCGACGCCAACGGAGAGGCCGGGGAGACTGGCCCAGAGTCGAGGGCCGGCACATCGTCGTCTTCTTCAGGTGATGATCTTTGTTGACCCTGTTAATCTTGAGGAAGATGATCTATGGTGAAAATCGAGCTTTGCTCGGGTTGCCGGGCGATGGAATCGATGGATGTGTCGTGGGTACGGGAGTTGGCCGATGCGCGCGGGAGGCGTGTATTCGGTGATTCGCCTCGGTAAGTCCTCCTCGCGGCCTCCACCTTGTGGAGTTTGGCTCGTGCCCGACGACGATTGGGAAGCGGCTTCGGCGGCGGTGACTTTAACGGATCTCCGAAGGCTTCGAGGAAGATGAACAGAAGTTTTGAACTTCTTTGTAATTTTCCTTTTCTTAGGATTTCTGTTTGTAAAAGGGTCGGTGTAATGCACCAAGATTAATACATTTTCCTTTAAAAAAAACCCATGTGCACTCATCGGTAACAAAAATAATAAGAAATTGATGGCTTAGCCATGATCAGTAGCAGAAAGGAAAGAAAAAGGAGCGATCTCCTCGAATGCAGGGATGAGCCGAGAGCCAAGAGGCAAGGTGATCGTCATTGCCGTACACTGTATTTATAGGTAGGAACAGACAGAGAGAGGGGTGTCGTCTTTGGCTTCAATGGCATGGGATACGATCATGCCAAGGGATCAAATTAGAGTATCAGACATGGCTATTAGATGCTAGTGGAGCTGTACGCAGACATGGCTATTAGATGCTAGTGGAGCTGTACGCAGACATGGCTATTAGATGCTAGTGGTCTTTGGCTTCGATCACTGAAGATGACTTGATGGCGGCATTAGTGTAGACCTCATGCATCAGTACTGCAAGGAGTTTGTGTCTCTTCGAGTTATGACTTTTGAGGAGCTAACTTGATGGAATTGGCCTGAGTAACTTGACAGTTAGTGAGTTGCGGGACCCATCCGATGACGTGGCTTCACGGGATCGCAGAGAACTCTTCAGTGGGTCTTTGCTACGTAGAAGTAGTAGGTAAAAAAGGAAACTCGCATTGTTCCAGGCCCATTGTTGTACGGAGTACCATCAGGGCCGTTATTCCAGCAGGCCAGCACGAAAAGTATTGGGGCCGAACCAAACGAAATTGATGGAAAGCCACATCCTTAATATTACAGCCCATTTTGAGATACAGGCCCAACAAGAAACTTTGGAAGTATCGAGAAGGAATCCATCATCAGTGAAAGAGCAGATAAGACGACGGCCGAGCGACGCAACTATCCCCAACGGAACAAGCCTTCGACCTTCGTCCTTCTGGAAGTTTCCACGCCCCTTACCCTCGTCTCCACTCGAATGGCGCCCTCCGTCCTCGCCGCCGTGTCTGCCTCGTCCTTCCTCCTAGCCGCAAGCGGCAGCAGCAGAAGCCGCAGGCCCCTGGGCGCCGCCCCCACCCGCCGGGCCGGACTGCGTGTGGCCGCGCTTAAGCACGACCCTGCCAAGGTGGGTGGGCTCGCTGCTGCGATCAGGCGCTCTGGTTTCAGAGTCTTCAAGGTCTTTTGTGTGGGATTCGTGGTGTAACCTAACGATGTGGTGCTTGTTTTTTGGGGGCAGGTGGCGCCGCAGAACGACCGGGTGCTTGTCCGTCTCCAGCAGATTCCTGAGGTCTCTCCGTTATCAACATTGTCTCTTTTTTGTGCTGCTATTTTGTTTTATTTAGATTTATTCGTTGCTACTAATTGTTGGTTTGCTGCTCTTCAAGTGTAATAAATCCTTAAATGTGCTTATTTCAGTTTGTAAAAAGTGAATGCTCCGTATAAATACTCAGTGTATGAACCATCATTGTATATATCAGAAAAAATGCAGGAAGTCTTTGATTAAATAAGGACAGGCTTGCTGATTTAAGCTTTAGGAATTTCCATTGGAAGTTGTGATTGACAGGGAAGTAAAGTACTAAGGTGGCTTAACAGGACTCAAGTGAGGCTTGTTGGATAAATAAACCCTCCCCATGTGATTAGTTCATTTCCCTATCAAATCCACATGTTTACATCGTAAGCGTGCTAGTTACTCTGAATTTGAGAGCAATTTGGTTTTGAAATGTCTTAGGGAAGTCTGAGTTTATTTGAGAAGTGGTATAATTGATTTACTGAAGCTTACACACATGCATTTCCCACCTACTCCAATTGCAGTATCTGTTCTGCACAGCATAGAGATATTGCTGTACCCCTATCATTAAGTGTGGTTAGTTTGTCATGTTAGCAGGGCCTTGTGCCCCTGTCATTTTAAAAATGTAGAAGGAACTGTTGCACTCTTCCTTTTCTGTAGCTGAATTACTGTACAATCCTATGAAACTGTATTACAGGAGTACACATGCCTCTGCTGAAGTTTTAGAAGTTGATGCTTTTGATATGGTTGATCTGACAAATTTTTTTATTCATGCAGAAATCTGCTGGTGGTGTATTGCTACCGAAATCTGCTGTTAAGTTTGAGAGATATCTGATGGGTGAGGTGAGATCTTAAAGGGACTACTATCTATTCTGTAACTATTTTTCATCAGGATATAGTCCCATAACATTGTATTATTCATGCTAGATTCTATCGGTTGGTGCTGATGTCAGTGAAGTTGCGGCTGGGAAGAAGGTACGCAGCATTTTGTGACACAACTCTTAATTCATGCATGCCCACACACTCACTTGTTCCAACAAGAAGCATCTTGTACTTTGCATGTGAAGTGTGTTTATACTTTATTAGAGAACAATTTATCATATGATGGCACATTGAGCTTTGTAGTTTTTTCTGTTGTATAGTCTTACCATTCCATTTGATTGCTTATCTTGGTTGATGGAACTATTGAAATTTTGGACTTATGAAGAGTGGATATGTTTCTGAAACAAATACATTGTGCTAACTTGTAAGCTCCAACCATTATGACATTGTCTGTTACTGATACTGAAATACATTGCCCTTATCTATTGTTGCCCAGCGATGGATATTTTTATTATGTTAGTTCTTACAGTTTGCATAGTCCGTCGAATGTGTTTTTACCAAAGTACAATGGCTACTATCATGTACATTACTGTAACCAGTTTGCACTTGCAGGTTCTCTTCTCAGACATCAATGCTTATGAGGTAAACTGACTGATTTCTGCTTAGCTGAAAAGAATCTGGCCTTGTCTTGAGCCCTACATTTATTATTCAACTTATCTGACTTAGTTCACTGTGTTGTAGGTGGACCTTGGTACCGATGAGAAACACTGCTTCTGCCGTGAGTCAGATCTGTTAGCTGTAGTTGAGTGAAAGTTTATACCATGAAAATTGCAGACTTACCTATGCTCCAACTGCATGGACTTTTCTTGCTCCTACTTTGTTGTATGCCATTTGAATGTTCGTGAATTCAGCTTAGCTTCTAGATGAGCGTTAGTCACCATTGAATTTTGGCTGCCATAAACCGGAATTATGTTAATGCCCCTTTTCTTTATAGCACGCTCTCATAAATTGATCAGATATATGGATACGAAATTGTGTGAACCGAACTTGAAAGTTGAAATGGTTACATTGCTCATCTGGCGTTCGTGCTTCTGAACGTTCTTGAAGCAAATATCGTAAACACATCAACTAGGGACTGCAGATTTTATAGTCTCATTCGATTGGTTTGAAATTTAAGTGTGTTCTGTTTCTCGTCCCCATTGCTCAGCCAGAGTTTATTTAGTGCCTGACCAACACCATGGGCTATCAAGTACCTATTATTATAGGAAAAAGTCTACTAGGTTCTCCAACTACTTCAACTATGAAATGGTCTAATTTATCTTTTGAACATTCTAAAACAGTCTATTTTACCCCCATTTTTTTACTATGGATCTGCTACAGTGATGACGGGTTTGCTACATTTGAATGGTTTTATTTTTTATTTCCGCTGAATATTTGAAAAAAATCATAATAAATAAAAATCATAAAATGACTTTTCCATCTCAGTGTATGTTTGAAAACTTTAGATTATTCTACCCCTGTAAATGAATTACACATGAACCTTTCTGTGCACAAGAAAACAGGGGTATTACCCCTGTAACCTGTTGTCGTTTGGGTAAAGGCGAAAACATGTGCACAAATTAATCGAGAACTAAGGTATTGACAGTAACCACACAAATAAACTGAGAACTAAGGTATTGACGAGCTCACGAGTGACCTTTGAGAGCCCCTAACGAGAATAGAGAACTCCATGAGAGCTAATAACTCTGATGCAAATGGAGAGAAATCCAATCGCCCCGTTCGCTTGACTTATAGTTTCTCTCTCATCACATCACATTTCCCAACTGTGCTCGACCTCCTTGGCTTCTGCTACTCATCTCGTTGCCAGCCACCCACCCTAGCTGCTTTGTACACGTGCATGGTCCTTCTCCTGGGCCATGCCAGTCTTTGTTAATCTTATTACTACTAAAAAGCGTCACACACCCCTTCCCTACTAAAAATAGTTACCCGGCCACACCTCCCTAGCGGACAAAAACTCCTGCAAATGAAAATAGAAACCGCCACCTCTAAAAATAGAACTCACAAGTCTAGGGGCGGCAAAGAAGAAAGAAGATTTGGCGGTGCGTAACCGCAACATTCGATTTCCTAGGGATGCGATGGGACAAGGGAAAGAAGAAAATAAATAAAAAGAAATAAAAGTAAATGGAAAATAGAAAAAAATAAGAATAATAATAATAATTGATAAAGAAGGTCGCATGTACGGACGAAATGCGAGTCCATGTGGCAAGCAGATGCACTACACATGGAGTAGAAATAAAAGAAAAATAGGAAAAAAAAAAAAAGATAAGAAAGAAAATAAAATAAAAGAAAATGATAAAAAAAATAAGAACACTAGACATTTCATTCTTTTCAACGGTTGTGCAAAACTATTTTACCAAACATTTTTAGAATAGCTTCAACTTGATCAAAATTCCATGTGTGTCGCAGTAGACATATTAAAATTTGGTGATCCCAATGCAATACATGGGTATATGTAAAATAAAAAAAGAAAAAATAAAATGAGAAAAAAAAAAAAAAGAAAAATGGCACTATACAAATTTTACTATTTTAAATAGTCGTGTAAACTTGTTTTACCAAATGTTCTCAAAATAGCTCCATCAAAATAACTTTATCTCCGCCTAAGAATCCAAATGTGTCGTCATAAACAGAGATAAACATTCATGATCCCGGTGCAACGCACGGGCATGTATCTAGTTGTTTATAATGGTTGAAGTGTGGATAAATTAGGTACAAATTATATAGGTATACATTATTTTTCATTATCTGTCATAATGCATTTATGCATAATTTGAATGCAAATTTAGGAATCAAAGCATTATCTTTCATAATGATAGAGATGGATAATTTATACAAAATACTATTGGATTGGATTAATTATCTTTTATAATTGTGATGGTTTAAATTTGTGCATATAGGCTTTATTGCTAACTCCACATATCATGGACTCATGGTCTCCTAATTTTTTAGGAACATTAGCATGTAATTTGAAGTAATTTAGTGAATTTTTTTCTATGTTGCAAAACCATTCTCGAGCCCTAGGTTCGACCCACTATGGGGACGATTTTTTTGGGTTGGGTTTAAAAAAACATAAAAATAGATGGGGGCTTCTGTAAGGTCCTAGATGGCAGGAGGGGGGTGTGAATAGCCTATAAAAATTTTCTACAAGCTCAACTAAACAAACCGATTAGTATAAAACACGGCGAAATACGGTTTGCACTAGCTCTAGTGGTCTTGCAAGCCTTCTAGTGACAAGACTAAATAATTCTATGATCTCTAGTCCACACAAAGTCTATGTCACTACTCTAGCTAATGAGCAATCCTAATATGATCCTTATGCTAGCAAGAACAACCTACACAAGCAAGTGCTAGCTCTCTACACAAGGTAAACTAGGAAAGTAATGCAAGTGAGAGAAACTTGTTATACCAACTTGAAGAGGCTATGAACCAATCACGGGGATGTAGATGAACAATCAACCACTTTCGATGGTGATGATCCACACACGAAGACAATGAACAAGTCGATTTGTTCACCGGAGTTCACTTGTACACCGACAAGCTAGTCTCGGTTGTGCCGACCAACACAAGGATGGTGTTTGAGCTAGGCGGTGCCCTTGCTAGCCTCAACACACCACTCAACAAGTGTGGTACCCAAAGCACGAGCAATGTATTCCTTGCACTTTGTCTTCCCGACGAGGAGTGCGTAATCCTCTCACAAATCAACCGGAGGTGGCCAAGAACAATCACCTTCTCTTGCCAACGCCTCCACCAATCCACCAAGCCAGCTAGGAGCGGTGCCTCCAAGAGAAACGGGAAATCCACCGTCTCACAACGATCCCCAAGTGCCTCTAGATGCAAGAACTCGATGCAATGCACTTGGATCAACTCTTCTCTCAAGAAATAAGCTCAAATCAAGAATGAGAGAGGAGGGAGGCTTGCTTGCTTGCTCAAGAGTGTTAGGAATGATTCAAATGTCCAAGAGAGAGAGCAAGAGGCAGCCATGGGGGTATATATAGGCCACACCACAAAATGTGGTGGAAAGAGTGAAAAACACACTTTCTGCGGCCTGACCGGACGCACTGACCGGACTCACCAGTGAGTCCGGTCGGTGGGTCCGGTCACAACCGACAAGCCGAACCGACCACCGACCCTTCGCTCCCGGCGTCCGGTCGCGCATCCGATCGATGCGTCCGGCCAGCACCGGATGCTTCGGCCGGTCGCGCGTCCGGTCACCGTCGACGCCGACCACGAAACATGCTCTTCGCCAGCCGCGACCGGCCGGACCGTCGGTCACTTTCGACCAGCTTCCGGTCGGTGCGTCCGGTCACGCCAGAGCTGCGAAGTCTTCGTCGTTTCGTCGCCGTTCCTTCGCCTTTGCTCCAAACCGACTTCCGTCACTTGTTTCTTGTTGCCGACACGCCGAAGAACACCTCGACACCATGTGTTAGCATTTTCGAAACCATTTTCAACAAGGACGGAGTTAGCACTTTAGGTTAGAATGCATGCATATGAGACTTGAACCTAAAGGCACGTGAGGATCGATATGTACGAAAGTTTTCCCCTCTTTATAGTACGGCTTATCGATCCTATAATCACCCACACCCTCTATGGTGTCTTGGGTGTGAAATCAAAAGCCCTATGGTTATACCTTTGCCTTGGGACCTTTGATCTCCAAACTCCACCGAGTTGCATGCTTGATCAAACTTTTGGATCACCTCGTTCCACTTTCCATGATCACCATGCACCAACTCCGGCACGACCAATCTCCAATCATGTCAAACACTTAGCATTGAGATATTAGTCCTTAGGTGTCACTAATTAGCCAAAACCAAACTAGAGATCTTCAGCTTCCCTATCGATGGTTAAAAAACATTATTATTAAGTTAATACACTAATTATAGCTGATGCTAAATAAATATTATGTCAACACTTATTTGTGTGAACAAATCCAAGGGCACTGAAATTTAAATCAAAATTATGACTTATAGTCAATAAATATCATATCATATACGTCACGGGAGATCTAGTAAAATGGTCATACACTCATACTTTTAGCTTGCGGGTGTGGCGGGTGCAGCTAGTGGCTTTCATGCTCCCAACTTCCCTTTCTTGACATAGATCTTCATGACGCCCCATGATGCTAGCACACGTCGGTCCTACCGTCATTCCCTCCCGCACCCAACTAGGGTTGAGATCTTGTGAAATAATTTTTTTTATTATGTTAGCAAAAAATATTATACCTGTTGCTCAATAAGGATTATTATAAAAAATTTCTTTATTCAAAGCAATCCAAGGACATAATAAGTAAAGCCATACATTGCAGGAGACAAAAGTGATCAAAATAAATAGCGTAAGCCTTTAGCCGTGTAGGACAGAATATTGAGGCTAATGCTGCAAACAATTTTGCATACATGTACACACCATAGTAATCAGCTTCAAATATTAGATCTATTTACCATGTGTCAAATACTCATGTAGTGATTTATACTAATTACATCAATTGAATATACATTCACACTCCAAACTCTAGATATGCAGCAACACGTAACGGTTTTGTTTATATAAAATCTGAGCCAAAAAGGCATATTGTCTTTAGTGCAAACTCTTGATGCCAAGGTAGTAAAATTACAACACCATAAGAAGTAATGAGAACAACCAATGTTCTCTGCAAGCCATGCAATGCGCTTAAACTTCGTTCACAAAAACACCGACGACTACACATCATACCAAAGAACTATGGACTACTAAAAACTCACCCGAGACATGTGGTAGTGAAAGTGCATTCGCCCCCTATGTGGGTTTTGGATAATTAATGACAATCAAATTAGGGACTAACACGATTCTCTAAAGTGTATACGCGCAGTGTTAGTCCATTGAAAGATTTAAATGATGTCATTTGGTGATTATAGCACCACTCAATTTCATGGACGGAAGGCGTTTCAATTCAAGTGGCACAATAGTTTTTATATTTAAACTTGAGTTATAGGAAATGCCGCACTATCAAGAGGGATACAAATTAGGTTGACTAGTTTGGGGATATATAATGCTCAAGATCATCTTTAGTAACGCGTTTGAGAGACACTTTTGCATGCACAAACACTTAGAATCCTTTTTCTTGTCGCGTGCCGAGAAAATGAACTACCACCGGTACCGACTTTTACACCACCGGTACGGTAGGTCATTTTAGCGCATTGCGCCGGCCAAGACAACACTTTTAGCCTAGCACCGGTACCGCCATTTAGCACCGGGTACCGATGTTCACCATCGGTTCGGTAGAAGGCCGGTTGGACCGCTAGTTCACTTTTGTCGCGCTCCCCAACGGTCGGATTTTCTTCTAGCACCGGTACCGGTTGAACCACCACCGGTACCGGTCCTAGTCGGGCTGAACACTTGTGAAGGGTACGCAGTATAAATACTCCGCCCCCCTCATTTCTAACCGTTACCTACGCCATTCCTCATCTTCAACCTTCGGACAAAAAGGCCTCTCAAGCCGAGCTCGCCCCCTCTTTCTCTCCCTTGCTCTAAATCCAATCCCTAGCAAGATTTGAGTGGAGATTCGAGATTTGAGAGGGAAAAGCTTCGATTTGCATCTTGAGCACTTGGATCCCCTTTCTAGTTGGCTTGATTTGTGTCTATTTCTCTTGGATTCTTGGAATCCTAGCCGGCTAGGCGTTCTTCGTGGTTGCCCGTGTTGATTCGTTTGTGAGGGCACCGAAGTGTTTGTATCACCCCGTTCTTCTTAGTGGAAATCTCGGGCTAACCTTTGTGGTTGCTTGAGGGAGGCAATGAGGTGGAAGAGACTCCGACCTTAGTGGTCACCTCAACAACGAGGACGTAGGGAACTCCTTTGTGGGGAACCGAACCTCGGGATAAATCGTGTCCCCCTGCGTGCTTGTTGTTGTTGATTATTGCGATTACTTGTGATATCACTTGTTCTTCGTGTTCTTCCATCCTCCCTACCCATTTCTTAGGTTGTGGGAGCCCGATCTACATTTTGGTGAAGGGAGGAACCGAGGAGAGTGCATCTACATCTTCTACATCATCCACAAACGTGCGGTATTCGCTAGATCTGAAATCACAACTCGTTGTACTTTGATTTCGTGTGCTGTTCGTGACCTACCCCTGGTACCGGTGGAAAACACCACTGGTTCCGGTAGGCAAGGCCGTTTTTGTACCGGTGGAGACACCACGGTACCGGTCCGATATTTAACTTCCGCTTAAAGATTGTGAGTTTCAGGTTTCGATAATTGCCTATTCCCCCCTCTCTCGGCCAATTAGATCCTTTCGGGTAGGTCTTGCCAACCCGGCGCCGCCACTTCGGCCGATGTCTAGCATTGAGGCACACCACCCTTTCGCCGAGCTCCTCGGACAACTCCATCTCAGCGTCATCGCCGCCCACTGTCATCGTTCAGCTGGCCCTCGACGCCATCACACCCACATCCACTTACGTAACCATTGGTCTCGAAATGGGGAAAAGGGTCAAGGTGCGGTGTCGGAGCTTGGGATTGGGCGGCGAGGTTGGCTGCATGCGCCGACCAAGGAATAGAAGCCGATGGGGCTAGCTAGGGTGTAGGCAGCGGTGGATTGGCAATGGTGCGTGCCCATGTTGGCACTGGTAGGAAGCCGATGGTTGGATCAGATGGGTTTTGGGCACACACGAAAACACCTAGATTGATTTATGTAGTTATTTTAATTAATTGATCCAATGACTATTATTTGTTATGATCGTTGAACGTTACAGTATCATATTAACTGCATTGCGTAGGTTGGATATTTGGATGGATTTGTTGAAAAAAAACGGAGGATTCGGTTTCTCCTCAAAAAAAGAGAGATACGTAGTATTAATCTATTTAATTTTTCTGCATTGCGTACGCGGATGGATACTTTGATGGATTTTTTTTGTTAAAAACGAAGGACTCGGTTTCTCCTTAAAAAAGAGATACGTATAGAGTTATTATCAGTCTATTTTTAATCTATAATGGCAGTGGTGGGTAATTTTCTAAAAAAAAAAAAAAAAAAGATCTAATGGTCATCGGTGGCTACAGACTAGGGATTAGACAAAGTCAGAAAAAGGGATTCTGCTTTCACAGTACATCAATAAGAAGGAATAGCTGGTTCACGGTAAAGAACTAGATTCGATGACCAGATGTTTCTGATTAACGTGAGAATTTCTAGCATTTTTTTTTCTTAACGTGTCTGGTGAGAATTAACGTGGATCCTCCGTTGGAGCCTCCAATTAGTAATAGTAAGATGGAGAAAATCAGACCGTACTGACAATTCAAGAGGTAACGTTTGCTGTGCGCCATAACGTTTGCTGTAACATAACGTTTGCTATGTCACAAATCGCTAAATTTTTGGTTTTTCGTTTTCTTGTAGAGGGGAGTGTGCATGTTTTGTACAGCTTGTGGACTTGTTTGTGTTTATATATGTGAAGGTATCAGCGTGCAACATGCCAACCTAGTCCAACTGTCCAAGCATGCTTTATAAGCCCAGCATATTAGAATTATGCTCAAGTAATTCATTCTGAACAATAGCCACGAGCGAAATGCTGAAATTGAAACATAATCAATCAAGAAATTTATGATGACTATTGCAGACAGCTTGAGCTTGCAAAAGCAGTCACCAAATTCAGATGAAATCTAAGACCTAAGAAAACATACAAGACAATCAAATTCTGACACCATAAGCTGTGTCGTAAGTAGCAATTCATTATTGTCTAAACACAGCATCCTTAGTCCCAGTACGTAGCATCCATACATGATCACACACTTGCTTTCGGTAGCTGAAGAAAGCAGAGGCAGTGCCAGTGCAGCTATGCAACGCGAACGGCCAACGTCGTTGGCATGGGAAGCATGCTGGATTCTGGCGCGGCGACGACGAAGCCCGGTCCGGCGTACATGGCCCGCGGCTTCCATACTATCTCCTCATCCTCCTCCATGTCGATGTCGCTGCTGCCGGTACTGCTGCTCTCGCCGTCGTCGAGCCGCTGGTCGGTCTGCAATGGCCGAGCCTTCTTGTTCACGTCCCAGCGCTCGGCGGACGTCGCGCGGCTGATCGCGCACTTGCTGCTGCTCGCGAGGGAAGACGACGACGACAACGAAGCACGGCTCGCCGTCTTCTTATGCGCGTCCCACCTCTCCACGGCGTCAGCCCGGCCGGACATGGGCGGCGGCGGCGAGGTCGCGTTCTTGCGCTGGGAGTGGGACGATCCGTGGCCGGCGGTGCTCCTGACGACGCCGCCGGCGGAACGAAGGCCTGAAGCTGACGGGGCTGAGGGTTGTGCGCTTGCCGGCTTGATCTTACGTGCGTCCCACCTCTCAACGGCGTCAGCGCGGCTGGGCTTGGTCAGCGGCTTTGGGAGGATGACGGCCGCGACGTACGGCGTCGTCGGGAGCAGCGGCAGCATCTTCTGCTTGGGCGGGGTCGGGAGCAGCGCCGGGAGAGCTGCGTGTGCTACCTTGAGGTGTACGCGGGCAACCGGGATCGCCATGGGATCGAAGACGACGTACGGAGGAGACGCGTTTATTCAGGCGCAGCAGAATCGCCGCCGCCAATTATCGTGGAGATGGAGCAGACCAGAGAGGTGACGGTGGATGAGATGATTTCCGGAAGCATATGCGGCAGCCGAAATATATAGGCCCCCTCTAGCGCGAGGGTGAAACGGAGTAGGTGCTCCGACCTCCGAACTGGCGAATTCTCTCAACGACGACGAGATGCGTGGTTGCCACGCCATTTCTAAACAATACAAGTCGGATTCTTGATTTAGGGCAGTTTTTGAAGATGCTGTAAGGGGGTCGGAGACTCGGAGGTTGTTGCCAGATGAGGAAACCCTTTCCAGCAGATTTGAAGAAAGCACGGGCAAGATTCGGAGAACAGAAACGATCGGATACTGTCTCTCGGCTTCGTTGCCCTGCGCCCCTGCATGCCAGGTCGGATACAGCAATATGGCCGGCGAAGAAGAAGAAGATGCTGGCGACCCTGCAGGTGGGGTGCAAGTGCAACTACGCCGGCACGCGGGACGAGATGCAGGGCTGCATCGTCAACGGTGTGCACAGGCCACGCGTGCCGTCCTCCTTGACCGCTCAACTTCGCGCCGGCCGACGTCGCCGTGCTCACCGACGAGTCGACGATCACGAGCGGCGCCGGTGTGCCCCGACAGGCGCAAGCTGGTGGACCTCATGCAGTCGTGTGCCAACGACGCTGGGCAACCGCGGCGCTGCCTGTTGCCCCCCAGCGGCGGCGCCCCAGCCCCCACCGATGGCCTCCCCTACTAAGTCACCGGGGAACGGGAACGAGGCACCGTTCCGCGTCCCAGGAACTTCGTTCCTATTCGAGGAACGGGGACGATGCGGAACGGTTCCAGGGACGGTGGCGGAACTCGTCCCCGAGAAAATAGGAGCAGGGACGGAAGGTGACCTGGATCTGCGGCGGAACTCGTCCCGACGTAAGAGCAGCGGCATTAGGAAGGCGAAGCAGCGGTCAGGCCACACGTCCGCGCGCGGCGCACCTGCATCGGGAAGCCGAATTGGCGAAGCAGCAGTCAAATTCGCGAGGGAAGGCAGAGCGCCACCATTAATCCTCATCTGAACGTGTGCATCCCATGATCGATCTCGTTCCTTTATAAGGTGAGCAGCCTGCTCCTGTTGCGTGCTGCCTGCACTTCTTCTTCTACCTCTCATCTGCTCCAGTTTTCCCTCGATCCTCGTCATCGTTCCGGGAACTTCGTTCCAACTAAACATGGAACACGTTCCATGTCCAAAAAAAACATGCTGAACCTGTATACCCATGACGTTCCATGGTTTTGGAAATCAACGTTCCTCGTTCCTCGCCCCCCGTTCCACGACCCCGTCGTCCCCGGAACACGGTGACTTAGCTCCCCTATGCTCCGGCTCTGCTCTGCTGCAAGGCAAACAGCGAACAGGAACTCAGGAACAGAGCAGAGCAGTTGCAGCTCTGGTTTGCGTTGGTTTCCCAATTTCAGTTTTCAACCCTTTGAAGTTTGTAGAGTTTTGACTCATGTTACATTCTATAAAATTACAATTAAAAGATGAAGAGGACCATGATAAATGTCATATAGGAAGGAAGTGGCTGCATGTGCTGTAAAATTACACTACCTTCTTGAATGTGTACTCCCTCTGTCCCGATAAAAGTGTCGTTCTACGCCACAAAGGATGTCCCGACGAAAGTGTCGTTTTAGTGTGGTCCCTAGCTACGCTCTCCACTGTAACATGTCCTTTCACCGCTCCGCTCTACTCAAAAGATATACACACACAACATCGCGGAGGCGTGAGTGGACGTCGTGGCCCAGCGCGGAGGTGAGGAGGAAAGCGACGCCCAGCGAGGAGGCTTAACAGAGCCGCCGAGCAGCATGCCGTCGAAGCACAGCCCGTAGCACGCCCTGATGTGGAGATGGAGGCAACGCGACTGAGCTAGCGGCGCGGCATAGCGTGACTGACCGAGAGGGCCACAAAACGGAGGAGATGATTGGCACGACACAACACAGGAGACCATCGCCACCACCGGATCCGCCAAAGGCCCCTCCGCTCCACCTCCTTCATCGCTGATCTGCTGCCTTGGCTCCTCTTGTCCACCGGTGCAGAGTCCGACGACCATGCCGCTATTCCCCTCCACCGCATGCGGTGAGGGCGAGCATGAGGGCAGGCTCGGCGCCCGCAGCGGATCCGCCGCACCTCCCGGCGGCCGCCGGAGACAACGTCACCAAGCACCCATCGGGCGATCGTGGCCGCTCTTCTCCTCCATCGGGTATGACGAGGGCGAGCATGAGGGGCAGGCTCGGCGCCTCGTGGAATCCGGCGCACCTCCCGAGCGGCCGCGAGAGACGACGTCACCAAGCACCCGTCGGCAACCGTGCCACTCTTCTCCTTCACCCGTGCGGCAAGGGCGAGCATGAGGGTAGGCTCGTCGCCACGCCGGGATCCGCCGCACCTCCCGGCGGCCGGAATCAACGTCACCAAGCACCCGCCGTGACCGTGCCGTCTTCTCCTCCACCGGTACAACAAGGACAAGCATGAGGGTAGGCTCGCCCGCCACGCGGGATCCGCCGCACCACCCCGGCGCCCGCGGAGACGGCGTCACCAAGCACCCGTCGGCGGCCGTGCGCTCTTCTCCTCCACCGCGGCTTGTAGCTCACAACGCCAAGCTTAGTGTGGTCTCCAGCTACGCTCTCCATACTCTTTTGACTCACAGCGGCTTCCCTGATCGCTATTGGAGTTGCGTTGGTGGTTTGGGTGCTCACAGCTGCTACTTGGATGTTGTTGAGCCACCCCTGGTTGCCCTGCTAACAGGGCTTGTAGCTCGAGGTGCCATCGACCGCGCCAAGCTATAGTAGCCAAGCTTAGTTATTTCTTAGTTTACAACCTTTCTGGCGCTACCGTTAGAGCCGGTGCCTTGTGTTAGTGTTTTACCTGTGCCCTCTCCCTAACATCTCGCCATGGGAACGGGACAAGTCGTGTATCTTTGAATTATCCGTTTTCTTTCAATGAAGTATGATCTGAGCTCGCTTTTCGAAAAAAGTGAACGCCAGTCCATAGGTGGCCACACGAATATATGATGGCCTCTCAAGTGGCACATCGGGTGCCGGCGCCGACTTGGTGAGCACCTGCACCACCTCCACCTGCGGTTTGCGGTGGTTGGATGTGACTGGTTTGGGAAATGAGGTACCAAATTATGCTTATTACAAAAGGAGTTTCAAACTCCGAGGTTGATCCTTGAAAGTTCAAACAGCAATATGGTAGTGCTCTTTGGAACGAAGTAAAGGGAAGTTCCAGTAAAGGTATTGAGATGTAATGCAATTACACATAATCTTGAACGGGGCTGCAATGCTAGCTGCAGCAGCTTTACACATTCATTTCTTGCACGCAAGCCCCAGGTTTCAAAGGATTGCAGGCTGTCGTCTCCTCAGTTAGGACGACGAATGGACACGAGATGATCGAGAATTCTAGGTCATCGATCCTACATACATTCTCGGCACTCCCCGATCTGTCGTCTTTATGAAATCGATCTTTCTCCGCTTAACCATTGGTGCTTGCTTAACCATTGGTGCTTGCTTATCCTTTTCAAGCTGCAATGGCAGGTGTTGAACCATGGAGAATAGAGACAATTTCTAGTGTCTCTCACTTCTACATGGGTCATTTCTTCCTCAACTTTTGAAGATAATCGCGATAATGTGGTCAGGTATGCGACGGTGTGTTGCTTCACTCTTGTGATTTGATTAACAATATTACAAGTGTGATGCACTGGTGCAAGGCCCTATCCATCCTATTGCAAGCGATGGATTAGGTGCATCCCTTCGACGAGGTGGTGTCTGGTGTTGACCGGATCTGTCGCTGCAGATCAAAGTGGTGGTGAGTCCGCTACATCAGACCGCCTGGATGTTGAGTGAAGGTTGAGCCTCTTGCTCTTGTCCCACCTCGTGCCCTCCGCGTGGAAGATACCTTTTCAAGGTTGACGGGATACACGCCGCTATCTTATTTGTCCAATGGAGCTCATTTTGATGCTGTCGACGAAAGTGAGCTCATTTGATATTGGACACAAAGCGACCTTTAATACGATTTTTCGTTGTACTAAAGTTTCTCATTTTTTCTTGTAATAATAATTAGGCTGTGTGTGGTAGTGCAAAGACCGAAAGGTTGTGTGTATTACTGCAGAGGCCGAAATGTAATTCCTTTATCTAAAAAAAATACACATCTAGCTACATACGTCTTTGCCTCGTTGGGATGAATTTGTGCGTGATGGTTCATCCATCTGCCTGCAAATGCATGCAAACTGAGCAGCAAAGTCCACGGTCCAGGCAAATGTGTCCTTAGCTTGCATCCACAAGGTAATTGGTAGGCAACAAATCAACGATGGCAACGACGCGTGTTTTCAATGAACACAGAGGTGATCACCAAGCCTATTTATAACGGAGGCAGTGTCAGGCATAGATCGATCTCTCATCTCACCGAAGCACACGCACCAGAGGTAGAGCTAGCTAGAGCTAGAAGAAGACCCAGGTAGCAATGGGGGCGGGGAAGAAGAAGATGCTGGCCACCCTGGTGGGGTGCAACTACGCCGGCACGCCGTCCGAGCTGCATGGCTGCATCAACGACGCCCACGCCATGCGCGCCATCCTTCTCGACCGTTTCGG
Organism: Hyparrhenia diplandra; assembly: GCA_015847255.1. Classification (NCBI taxonomy): domain Eukaryota; kingdom Viridiplantae; phylum Streptophyta; class Magnoliopsida; order Poales; family Poaceae; genus Hyparrhenia; species Hyparrhenia diplandra. Next base: position 75,876 of record JADLZK010003243.1, read on the forward strand.
CTTCGCGCCGGACGACGTCACCGTGCTCACCGACGACCACGAGAGCGGCGCCGCCGGCTTGCTCCCGACCGGCGCCAACATTAAGCGCACGCTGGCCGAAATGGTGGCGCGCGCGGCGCCCGGCGACGTGCTCTTCTTCTTCTTCGCTGGCCACGGCACGCGCGTCCCGCCCATTAGCGGCCATGGCGACCGCGACGACGAGGCCATCGTGCCCTGCGACCACAACCTCATCTATGGTTTGTGTCTAGTATGTGCACTAACGCATGGCTGGCGCGTCGTCGTTTCTGACATCTGACTCACATGCTTGCTGCCTGCACGCGCTCGCCATGGCAGACATGGACTTCCGGGAGCTGGTGGACCTCGTGCCGCGGGGCGCCACCTTCACCATGGTGGCCGACTCGTGCAACAGCGGCGGCCTCATCGACCAGGAGAAGGAGCAGATCGGCCCCGACGTCCCCGCTGACCACCGCGACCTCCACGCCCACGCCGTCGTCCACGCCGGCGCCCGGTTCCTCCCGTACGCCGCGGTGCTCAGCATCCTGTCCGGTTCCTCAAGCCTGGACACGTCCCACCACGTCGCCGAGCACCTGCTCGCGCTCTTCGGCGCCGACGCCAGCGCCAAGTACCGCCGCGACCACAACGGCGGCAACCGCAGCGGCGCCGCGGGCACTGACGACGACGCCGGGATCCTCCTGAGCGGGTGCCAGGCGGACGAGTCTTCAGTGGAGTTACCGGCGGATGGCGACAGGGCGGCGTACGGGGCGTTCAGAGGGGCGCTGCAGGCCGTGCTGGCGGCACCCGGCGGCGCCGATGAGCAACCGGGAGGTGGTGTGTGGCGCCAGGAAGGTGCTCGCCGGGCAGCAGCTCCAGCAGCACCCCTGCCTCTACTGCAGCGACGCCAACGTCGACGCGCCGTTCCTGGGACAGCAGGAGACCAACACCAACTGAACTGAGCAAGGGTCGATGCCCACGCTATTATTATTATTTGATTTGATTATTAGTAAATAACTAGCGTGTGGCGTACTGGCTTGTGTGCTTATTATTTATTATATTATTATATTAAAAAAATCTGGCTGAAGTACTAATTAATTTTTAAAAAATATTTTTCAAAAAAAATGTTGAACTTGCTTCTCGGAAAATGTTTTTTAAGCACGAGCTCATGGTGCTGCACGATGACATCTAGGCCAACAACATCATCTCGGTGAATTTGCCAATTGCCATGGCCTGCACACGGGATCCATGGTGCATGCATGAGCACATTGATGCATCTGCATTTCGGCTCGTGAAGGCATCAAATACAATTGAAAATCTAAGACATAAACAAAACATAATTCAGTTTGAAAAAAAAAGAACAAAACACAAATTATAGTGCTGTTTCTCATACTAGTAGAAAACTTGCAAATCCTAACATCGTGACTGTTCACATCTCTGCTCTGTCTAAAACAAGCAGTAGTAGTGCTGTTACTGTAGTCTGCTACACGATCACATCTTGCTTTTGCTAACTGAAGAAACAAGTAGCTAGCCGGAGTCCATGATGCAGCTACGCAACGCCAACCAAGAACGATGTCGGCATGGGAATCATGCTGGCTTCCGGCGCGACGACGACGAAGCCCCGTCCAGCGTACATGGCCCGTGGCTTCCATACAATCTCCTCCTCCTCCTCCTCCAACGTGTCCAGGTCGTAGCTACCGGTACTGCTGCTCTCGCCGTCGTCGATCAGCTCGGCATGCGGCTGTAGAGGATGGTGCTTCTTGACAGGGCCACTTGCTGCTACTTGCGAGGGAAAACGTTCCAGAAGACAACGACGAAGAAGCAGGGATCGCCGCCTTCTTGTGCGCGTCCCACCTCTCCACGGCATCGGCTCGGCCTGGCTTGAGCAGCGGCGGCGACGTCGTCGTTCTTGCGTTCTGGTACGGTTCAGAGATCTCGGATGAGGACGCACGTGCAGCACTGCTAGTGATGGTGGGCAGCAACGGCCGCCCTGATGAGGCTGAGGACGACCCTGGCCAGTAGGCCGGCGGCTTGGCCTTGTGCGCGTTCCACCTCTCGTTGGAGTTGGCGCGGCTGGGCTTGGTGATTGGCTTCGGGGGATGGCGGCGACGCACGGCGGCGGCGGCGTGGGGAGCTGCGGCGGCAGCATCTTCCACTTGGGCGGGGTCGGGAGCAGCGCCGGGAGAGACGCGTGTGCCACCTTGAGGTGCACGCGTGCGACGGGGATCGCCATGGATCGAACGAAGACGACGTACTAAGGAGGCGCACACGATCGAGAAGCACCTCGATCAGGTGAACGTAGGAGATGAAGTGGAGAGGGCGTTGATGAGATGATCGCTGGTGGTACCAGCAGATATATATAGGTCCCAGCTAGCCCTCAATGACGCTGGATGAGTCCAATCGGAGTCGCCCGAAATGCAGGGACGTGATCTGGTTCTGCGTGGGCGGCACGCCGCCACGCTGCCTCTGTCTTCGATTCGGTTTCGGTGGTCGACCCCAAGCAGTGCACACCGGAGCAGCGACGGACCTCCTAGCAACCACCCAACGTGTTCCAGTGCGGCGCCGAAATGCCACCACAACTGAAATGCTTAACATGCATGTAAATCCAAATAAAATATCTCACAAAAATATCTCTAGATCAATGTGTGCACGTTCAACGTCAAATTAAGTTGCACTCATGCTGGTTGCATCTCATATTTTAATTAATTATTTTTAAACACATTAAGACAACGATTATAATGCTTTTGGGGGAATTTTCTAGATTTTTTCTAACACTTTTCCAATAGCACCTTCGCTACGTGATGCCCCGCTCCTTCTCTGTCGCTTGCCCTCCGGTGGCTCCTCCTCCACTCTGTCGGCGACTCCGGTGGCGGTGACGGCGGCAAGGTAGGCCCTCTCCTCCTCACCACCACCACCACCTCCTCCTCCTCCTCTCCATCCCAGCCGGCCGGGTCGCACTCACACTCTTCGCCCGTGGTTTCCCTCTCTCCCCATGCGCTACCGCTCCTCCGGCGGCTCCTCCTCTTCCCCTATCCCTTCCGGGCGCAGCGGCAGTAGCAGGTTGGCCCCTCCTCCTGTATATGTTTTTTGTCCTTCCATAGAAAAAATTGTTTCTTTATGATTTGTCACTTGCGGTTTGTAATTAATTTGTGGCTTTTGAATTTGTAATATGTCACTTGTAATATGTGGCAACAGCAGGGGAGCAAGCTCGAACAGGATGGTGCGGGAGCAGCCGCTAGAGCGAGAGTAAGAAAATGTACAGAGCCAATTTAATCTAGAGTGTACGTTTTACATCCAACGATTGTGGATTGTCGCCTAGTTTTTGGGGAAAAAACCCAAGCGACTGGGATATAAAGATTCTTTTTTTCTAATTATGTTTCCATTTCTTCTCTAGGTAAATATAATTTCTTTGAAGGTTCTCAAGAATTTTTTTTCGTCAGATATCTTATTTGGATTTACATCTCTGTGAATCCTGAAAATTTTACAAGCCTTGATACATTTTTCGCGGGTTTAAAAATCTAACTAGCTATTTTCTAGATTTTTTTTAACTTAAGAAGCATGAGCTGATATAACTACTTCAAGCGGGCATTTAGGAAATTTAACAAATTGTGAAAGTTGAGGGAGATAAGATGCCCAGTTTTAGAGTTCATGGAGAAGATCAGTGACAGTTCAAAAAATGGAGACATTTTGAAAATCTCCACCAACTATACTACTGGTGCCATGTTCATCTTTGAGTAGGCAAACTGGCAAAGACGCTAAAGTAACACTGCTACTTAACTGAACTTCCGTGGCGCTTTTTTTGTTTACCGTGGCGGTTTTTTTGAAACCGCCACGCAGCTGGGGGTCACGGTTAATCGATCGATTAACCCCCGCCACGGTTAATCGATTAACCGTGGTGGTTATTTAACAAAAACCGCCACGATTAATAGATTAACCATGACGGTTGTCTTTAGATGACCGCCATGGTTAATGAATTACCGCATATGGTCGCATCGCCTAGAGCTGGTATTTGTCACGACAGCGTGATCGGCACTGTGATCGAGGGGTTGTCATGAGGTGTGGGTGTGCGGCCGTCTCTTATGAAAGGAGCACGATCTCTCGATAACCATTGGAAAAATAATGAGACATTTGGACCCTACTATACCAAAATATTCCATTACTAATCATATCTAAACAATCCAACCTATTTATATCTTACAAAGAAGATGTATGGGTTGTAAAAAGTACATTCTGTTAAGTGAATAGACATATGTTTTGGACATAGGTTGAGAACCAATATGATGAATTGTACCCTCCAATATTCTTTTGTCTGTAATATAGAATATGACAAGAGCATTCGGGTGGTAAGGTCATCCAATAGCGCTTCTTCCAGACAATTGGGTGGTTTGGGCCCTAAAATTGTTGGATGGGTTTTGGGTTTAGAACTCAAAACTTCGGTTGGGTCCGATGCGAGTAGGAAAGAACTCGTAGATATCGGATGGACAAATCATGAGTTCGACCATTTTACCCATGGTCAAGTCGTTCAACCAAAATATCTATAAACGTTGTGTTGCGAATGTGTAATAGCTTTATAAATAAGGTATAGGCTACATGAAAGGTCCTAATGGCTAGGGGGGGGGGGGGGGGTGAATAGTCTATTAAAAAAATTCTTGCAACAACACTAAACAAACCGATTAGTAAAAAAGACGGCGCACAATTAGCAATGCTTCAAGCTAGCTATGCAAGCCTCCTAGCAATTCTATAATCTCTAATGGAACTTTGTCAAATTTGAATCCAAAATCCCTCAATGTAGACCTCATCTAAAGCAATTGAGTGCAACAACTTCCCGCACTAATGTATTCGGCTTCTCGGCGGTAGAGAGAGAGCAACACTATTTTGCTTCTTTAAAGACCAACTAGTGACCTTCCAAGAAATTGACATGTGCCACTTGTGCTCATTCTATTTATTTTGCATCCTCCATAGTCGGAATCCGAATATCCAATAAGCTCAAATTTGGATCCCTTTGGATACCATAGTCCAACATCTTGTGTGCCCTTCAAATACCTCAAAATTCTTTTTGTTGCCTTGAGGTGACTCTCTCTAGGAGATGATTGATATCTTGCACACATGCCGACACTAAAAGCTATATCTGGTCTTGAGGCGGTTGCATAGAGTAAACTTCCTATCATTGACCGATATTTCTTTTACTCAACCATGTTGCCACTAGGGTCGGGGTCTAAGCTTCCATTGGTTCCCATTGGTGTGGACATTGCTTGACTTGGCATCTTGTAGATCAAATTTCTTGATCATATCCTTGATGTACTTGCCTTGACTAACAAATGTGTCATTCTTCAATTGCTTGATTTGAAGTCCAAGAAAGAATGTGAGTTCTCCAAGCATTGACATTTCAAACTCATTTGTCATCATCTTAGCAAACTCTTCACAAAACTCTTAGTTGGTTGACCCAAAGATAATGTCATCAACATATATTTGCAACATAAACAAGTCTTGTCCAATCTTCTTGGTGAAGAGAGTGGTGTCCACCTTGCCCATCTTGAACCCTTTAGAGAGGAGAAAATCTCTCAACCTCTCATACCATGCTCTAGGTGCTTGTTTCAATCCATACAAAGCCTTCTTCAACTTGTACACATGGTTGGGATACTTTTCATCCTCAAAGCCCGGTGGTTGTTCAACATAGACCAACTCATTGATGAAGCCATTCAAGAATGCACCCTTCACATCCATTTGATAGAGTTTGATATCATGAGAACATGCATAAGCAAGCAAGATTCTAATTGCTTCAAGTCTAGCAACCGGTGCATAGGTCTCTCCAAAGTCAAGACCCTCTACTTGTGTGTACCCTTGAGCTACTAGTCTTGCCTTGTTTCTAACCACAATTCCATGTTTTGATCTTGCTTGTTCTTGAAGACCCACTTGGTTCCAATCACATTGTAGTCCTTTGGCCTTTCTACTAGTTCCCAAACACCATTCCTCTTGAAATTGTTCAACTCTTCATGCATAGCATTTATCCAACCTTCCTTTTCTAATGCCTTCTCAATGTTCTTTGGCTCTTCTTGAGATACAAAGGCATGGTGAGCACAAAACGATGCCAATCTTCCTCTTGTAATCACTCTACTATTGATGTCACCGACAATTTGATCAAGTGGATGATCTCTTGCAATGTTTGAAGGTTGCATTACTCGCACTTGATGACTAGGATGAGATGGTGAACTAGCTTGTTGCTCTTGATCTCCATCTTGAGAACCACTAGTGCTTACTTCATTAGCTTCAATCTCAACCGTAGTGGTAGGCAATGGAGTATCATCATCATCATCATCAACTTGCCTAGGCCGAATGTCACCAACATCCATGTTTCTTATTGCATTCTCCAAGTTGGAACCACTCACATCATCATGATTTTCAACTTCACTTTGAGAGCCTTGGGTTTCATCAAATTCCACATCATGAACCTCTTCTAGTTGACCACTACCCAAGTTCCATACTCTATACGCTTTGCTTGTGGTTGAATATCCAACTAGGAACCTTTCATCACATTTCTTATCAAACTTGCCTAATCTTGTGCCTTTCTTGAGAATGTAGCATTTGCATCCAAAGACTCTAAAGTATCCAATGTTGGGCTTCCTTCCATTCAACAATTCATATGGTGTCTTGCCAAGCATCCCATGGCAATAGAGACGGTTTGCTACAATAGCAAGCCGTGTTGATTGCTTCGCCCAAAAGGAATGGCTCACATTGTATTCACTAAGCATTAATCTTGCCATTTCAATCAAGGTTCTATTCTTCCTCTCAACTACACCATTGGATTGAGGAGTGTAGGTTGGTGAGAATTGATGTCCAATTCCAAGCTCATCACACAACTCTTCAATTCTTGTATTCTTGAATTCACTCCCATTGTCACTTCTAATATTCTTGATGGATGTCTCAAACTCATTTTGTACTCTCTTGACAAAGGTCTTGAATAGCTCAAAGACATCACTCTTGTCATGAAGAAAGAACACCCAAGTGTATCTAGTGTAGTCATCAACTTTGACAAAACCATACTTGTTGGTAGATACAACCTCAATGTCGGTAGTAAACCGACCTAGAAAGGAGAGGCCGACAGCCGAGGCCCCCACTGGCGGCCGGCCTACATGGCACCGGGCGCCGCCAGGTGGAGTGCCACCTTGGCATCCCGTCTTTTTCGGTGTCCTCTGGTATCTTCTAGAATGTTTTAGTTCACTTTTCGGGTTGAGTTACTTCACGGTTAAGTCTTGTCTTCATATGTCTTGTATATTCTGGAACTTTCTCCATTCTTCTCGACATTTATCTATCAAGTCTCGAAAGTCACGTAATACCAAAACTCGTGGAATTATGTTAGTTAGACCCCTAGACTTATGTTTGGTCTTTGACTTGAGCCCTTATTTCATGTTATTTAACTTGTAATATTATGCTATAACAGGTGTCAACAAGCTCCCCAAGCTTACCTCTTGCTAGTCTCTTAGCAAGACACATGATATTATATTTAACTACTTACTTGGATCGGGGAGTTGCCGCAACGCTATCACACCTTAAAAGTACACATGCTTTCAAACAAAATTTCTCTCCAGAATAAGATAGACTTTTAAAACTTCAACTTACCCTTATTACCTCTTACCTTTTGGGGCTTATATCTCTTTCTTCAATCTTGGGTAATTGAAAGATAGAAACAGTCAAGTCGAACACTAAATCTCAAACTCATTTGATCAACTGTCCTTTCCGGAGTTTTTTGCTGGTTTTCAAATAAAACTTAAATTTCCTCAAGATGACTTTCTCTCTAATCTCTCATTTATGGTATTTGTGGATCCTCTCTAAGGCAATAAGGTAATGTTGCCTTTCTCTCATAATATGTAGTATTTTTGGCTAAGGCAGTAGCACACTATGCCTTCTTCTCTCTCACCCTATATCTAAGGCTTTATATCTGGAGTTTATAGGTGGGAGAAAATTAAATCTACTTACTAAGCATATATTGTAAATTCAAGCAATGGATCCAAAGTTACAAGTCACACTGATCAAGTGGTGCATGTGTATGGTGGATAGGATATAAATGTTATGGAATATAATAGAGTATGTAGTGAAGTGAATAGAATAGATGATGGAAAATCTTACTTTTGCTCCTTGAGGAATCTTTCTGTCTTTTGAATTTGGAAATTTTATAGAGAACCCGGGTTGTATCTTTTTCTTTCTTTCTTTTTAGAGAGGTGGGTCGTACTCACCCTCGGACTTGTGTCCATTTTTCTCTCTCTACTCACCCTCGAACACTTGTTCATTTTTCATCTCCTCTTTAGGGAGGTAGGCTCTTCTCGCCCGTAGGACACTTGTCCATTTTTTCATCCGCCTTTTTTTTTTTAAAAAAATCTACAACCTGCATCTCTTTTGTAATAACTTTTGAGAGATAAATAAATATAATGGAGCTTTTGTAATATATTGGCTAGCAATGAATGGGTGGATGGGTATAGTGAATATTTTTGGTTGCTCTCTCCCGGGATAGGAGTAGAACATTTTTGCTAGCTAGAGTGAAATGGAATATGGTGGGTGTATATATGGTGGATGCGTATTTTCAAAATGGAAATAGCATATGTGTATGGAGTCAAGTAGAGTGGAATGAGTGGAGTGGAATGAAGTGGAGTGTACATGATCAGCATGACAAGTTTCTAAGGTTCGACAAAGATTGAACAAACTCAATGCAAAGCAAGACCTATATATATATATATCAAAGGTTTTCCTAATCTAAATAGCATGTATATATAACTGTGGTAGGAGATTCACACTCTTGTCATACACAGGAACTTATCATGTGCATTTTTCAATTTTCAAAATATAAATCTCCGTAAATCTAGTGTCACTAGGAGTAAGATCAAATAGCAACTGGACTATCATATATCATATCCGTCAATTACCTAGACTTTAGAGCAAGCATTTGCAACCCATAGGTTTCAGGTTTAGAGTAAATATCAAATCAAAATAATTTTATAAATGGAGCTCAAGAGAAATTAAGCTTGAAAGCTAGGTACTAGAAAAGTATAACAACGGACAACTATTCATCATTTCCATGTTGGCAGATTTTAAGGTTCCTTTAAGTTGAACGATGTAAACTTAGTGTGCACTCTCTTTCGATCCTTTTATTCACACTCTAACAAAAAGATTTTTTAAACAACTAGACTCTTAACAAACTTTCTAGCAAACAAAATATTTAGCTAATAATAATAATATAAATATATAAATAGATAGTAGGATACTTATCCGGATAATGGGGGTTGCACTCCCCAAGCTAGATTGGAGTGTAATCTTCAATGATGTAGAAGTTGAGGTAGTTGGCGACAAGAGTGGCGCCTAACATATCTCTTCTCCTCTTGAAATCTGCTAATCTCAAATAGACAACAAAGCTAGTGGAACTTGATTAAGCATTAGGTGTTAACCACATTGCTTTATGTTTTCGGGAAATATTTTTGGATTTTTATTATTTTTTAAAATTTTTATTTTATTTAATATGCAAGAAAAGATAAACAATAGCTTATACATAAATTCTTTATCTTTATTTTTTATGCCACCACAAAGATAGATAGCCTAGAGATGTTAAGCCTCGGGGATATTAGCATGGGGCTTAAAGGTTTTTACAAAAGACAAAAAGACAAAATATTTTTTGTTGTTTTCAAATGCAATTATATAATACTGAAAAAATAAATATGATATGGAAATAATAACTATGCAATGCGGGGATTTTATTGATAACTTACCGACTTACCTTTTCGGCGAGGATTCGGTGTTTAGAGTCCTCCGAACAGGACTTCAAGTTACGCTCTTTACTCCCATGGTATATCAATTGTCTGTCGGTGGCACCGATGATTCTATAGTCTCTTCGATGATGATTTCTGGGGAGATGTCTTCTTTTCCTCCATCTTTTGGATGATGTACTCTTCTCCGGAGTATTTGATTCTTCTTTCTCCGTGGATGTATTAGGTGTAAGAGCTTTAACCTCTTCACTTACCTTATCTTCTTCTAGATTCTTGATCCATCTTCTATTATGGCGGCGACGAAGCTGCCCCTGCTTTCCCTCCGGGATTTGTATATTCATTATAACTATTAAAATAAACACGTACCTTCTCTTTAGGAAAGTGGAAATGTATCTCTCCCGTATGGATGTAGATGATTGCACGAGTAGTGTTGAGGAACGGTCTCCCAAGCACTAGTGGAGGATCTTCTTCCTTCCCCATGTCCATGACTACAAAGTCGGTGAGAACATAGTGGTCCATGATCTTGACCGGCACGCGTTTTTGGCAATTCCTTCAGAACTCAGAAGATTGGTGCGCCATCCGTAGTCTGCACATATGTTGGTTGCAACGGCAATTTTCTAAATAATAATAAATATGTAACCTTTGCCATTAGATTAATACCAGATCCAAGATCGCAAAATGTATTATAGAAATTCCATTGGTTAATAGAGCAATGAATAGTAGGGGTACGGATCATCTTGCCGACGAAGCATTGGAGACTGAAGTAAATGATCATTATAAGATGTTGTTTTATTTACTACCATTACCTTTGTAGGTCAGGCCGTCTTGTTCTTGTTTCGATTCGATTCCTCCTTCATTCTCGTTGTAACTTTCTATCTTCGGTTCTAGAACATAATGATTGGTATTTTGAGAATAAGTAAGAGAGGTGTGTACCTTGTTCTTGAAAGTGAATTTCTCCCTCTTCCCTTTGATGTTGAAAACAATCTTCGCACTGTCTGGCGTAGATAATGACTTAATTTGAGCATAAGAATGGTCTACCAAATATAATTGTTGCTCTTTCATTTCTTAGGTGTCTACAAGCGCAAAGTCCGGCCGGCACATACGAGCCTCGATTCCCACACACGTCTTCAAGGATCCCCTCGGGATAACAGAATGATTGATCCGCAAGCCGCAAGCACATATTCGTTTTCCAAAGTGGTTCACTATAAATCTTTTCATAAATTACCTTTGGTAGTATGTTAACGCTTGAGCCAAAATCACAGAGAGCATTGTCGAATGTGTGTTGTCCAATCTTGATTGTAATGACCGGCCTCCCCGGATCTTCCTTTTTAGGTGGCATCGAGTCATCCAACCAACGGCTTCCCGAGGTCTCTCTATAGTAACGACTGCATTATAAATATCGACAAGGTTTGTAGTTTCTAGTTCTTCCGGCTGCCCGGGAATCTTTCCCTGGTGTGGTTAGTGGAGCAGATAACCGAGAAATCTGAGATTCTATCATCTTATTAAAACTGTCTTTGATTCTTTATAGCTGAAGAAAAGCTTTCTAAGCAGTATTGATAACTTCTAAAGCTTTATCATTAGTTGCTATTTTTCTAGATAGATTCTCCATGGTTTTACCTTGATTAACAACAAGGTCTCTCAAAGAAGGTTGATAAGTATTAAAATTGTTACCTGGATTGTTACCTTGGTAGTTACCTTGATAGTTGCTTTGATAGTTGGGCCTCTGTTGGTTCTAACCTTGATTCTGTTGAGGACGGAAATTATTGTTGTTATTGATGAAATTGATGTCCTCCGGGATCTACGGACAATTCTGCCGATTGTGGCCTGTGTTTCCACATTCTTCACATGTCATGTATGAGTCTTGAATTTGCATAATCGCCTTGGGTTGAGGATCTCTATCCTCTAGCTTCTTCATTATAAGGTCCATCTTAGGAGATAGCATATCTACTTCTTTCAGGTTTGGTGCATTCCTCTCTTGCGAGATTGACGCTCTTCACTCCAACCTTGGTTGGAAGCCATCTTCTCCACAAGTTACGTGGGCACGAGTTAATGTAAGTGATAAGAAAGCACCACCACTGCAAGCATCCATAGTTTCATGAGCACTGGGAACAAGCCCATGATAGAAAGTCTGCATCAAATGACCACTTCTCCATCCCATGGTGTGGACATTCGAAATATATTCTTGAAAACACTCCCATGCTTCCGGGATGATTCATCATCTTTGTTGTTGAAAATTCGATATCTTCCCTCTTAAGGCATTTGTCTTGCCTACGGGAGGGAAAGAGCTTAGCAAGAAAATTTCGTGGAACAAATATCCCATATTGTATTCTTATCTTTCGTAGCATAAAACCATTGCTTAGCTCTCCCCAATAGTGAGAATGGAAAGAGACGGAGCAAGATTGCATCTTCGGATACATCCTTCATAGTAAATATGCTGCAAATCTCCAAGAAGTGTTGGAGATGAGCATTAGCATCTTCATGTGCCTTTCCACAAAATTGACTAGCTTGCACCATGTTGATGAGCCCCGGCTTAAGCTCAAAGCCTTTGTCTCCAACCTCTACCTTCGGACCAACGAGAATGTTGTCCGTGGTAGGAGCCGAGAATTCATGAAGTGTCTTGGTTGCCATAGCTTCAAATTAGTAACTTGATTAACTTCCGATTCCAAGAGGTCTTGGATTCTCGATGATGATGATGATGATGATGATGTAGGTCTTTGGAGTTTGTCCGAGTTTTGCTCTTGCTGCACTGATTAATTTTTCAGGATCTTCAATAAAATTTTCTGGAAGGTTCCAATTCATACATATATTTTTCCCTGCATAAGATCAAAACAAAATAGAGAACAGGGGTAAACCTTTGTTTGAGTATGTGATAATGGGTTCTCAATGCATTAGGTGGTGTAAGGGATCTCTCTGGTTTCCTTATATGATGTGTTTATAAGATTTTTGGCTAGCACCCTTTCTAACTAGTAAAGTCAGAAACAATACCAACTTAATAGGAGTATCACTGTTTAAGTCTTGGCTAATACCCTTCCAAACTAGAAAAAGCTGGAAAGAAGCACTAGAAAACTTTTGAAGTTTTGAAAACATCTTTTCGAAGATTTGTAAAATGTGTTTTTCTGGATAGACTACGCCTTCCCCGACAACGGCGCTAGAAATGCTTGTTGATATTTCTTACACGATCCCAATTAGGAAGGCGAAAGAAATATATATGGGATATCTATCTAATCATGTTAGCTTGGATATGGGATTAAATTCATAATCCAACAAAGCGGAGTTAGGCGGTGTTAGTAGTGGGATGTAAACTTAGCATCACTATCCATAGTGGAGTTAATCTCACCAGGATATGTACTCAAGGTATACCACTCATTTCTAGGCATTACCTATACACTAGTCGTCACCCTAGCAATAACGCTCAAAGAAATGCGGGGCATGGTATTCTTGATTGGCCTTGATAAAAGAATGAACATGATATATCGCAAGCGCCACGAGATAGAAATACCAATTGTAGCACTTCACCGGGGAGTAATCCGGTATCGTATTTATATTTTACCACGGGGAAGGGAGTCTATGGAAAGTAGAGAGAAAAGGACATCTAATGATTTGTATTGTGATTTATTTGTGAGATCCACCTTACAGTATTGTAATGCGAGTAGCCATATGCATCTAACATTACTCAACGGGGATAAGTCACAGGATAAAGATAAATATATAATTGATAAATACCCAAGTCTAAGATCATCATAAGCCACTAGTATCATACGAGCTATTAACATGTTATAGAAAGAATATAATGAATATTCCTAAGATACTCCTAATCATATATGTCAAATGAATACTACAATTAGTGCAATACATCTAGCTATCATGGCAAGGTTGGATTACTTCTACACATGGCAAGCATTACCAATAACAACCAAGGACGAAACTTGATCATTACCGTAATAAACTCGACTAGTCCTACATTCGGAGGGTGGATTCCAAAGGACTCAACAGATTTGTCACTCCCGCGATCTACCACACGGCCGGAATGTAGGGTGCAATTGCAGATAAACGTTGTATAAACACCACGTTTACACATTGCTTATCACCCACATAGTCATCATCTATATGGATGCTATACAATTCCATGCATAAAATATAAAGCAATCTTACTAAACTAAACATATAATCATAGCAAGCATAAACACATATCAATAAGAATATAATAATTATAAAGATCAAAGCCATAACAATTGTATTCTAAATATAAGAGTACTTACGGATCGAATACAAGAGAGAAGTCTCAAGAACGATGATCCTTGCTACTTCTTGACTATCAGGAACACAAGATGAACTTGATCTTCAACTAGAACTAGCTAGATAGCTAACTACTTCTAGTATGAACTAGGGCTTAGGTCTAGACTTGGCTGGACTAGATGGGTATGAGTTGATGAATGAGTATGATAATGAAATTGTTATCGACCCAGGGTCATTTGGTCTTCTTATATAGTACTTGGTGATGAACGTCAACCCTTGGATCAAACCGACCTTCAACAACGGTGTAGATACAACCTCAATGTCGGTAGTAAACCGACCTAGAAAGGAGAGGCCGACAAGCCCGGCCCACTGGCGGCCGGCCTACATGGCATCGGGCGGCCGCCAGGTGGAGTGCCACCTTGGCATCCCGTCTTTTTACGGGTGTCCTCCTGGTATCTTCTAGAATGTTTTAGTTCACTTTTCGGGTTGAGTTACTTCACGGTTAAGTCTTGTCTTCATATGTCTTGTATATTCGGAACTTTCTCCATTCTTCTCGACATTTAAAGTCATAAAATACCAAAACTCGTGGAATTATGTTAGTTAGACCCCTAGACTTGTGTTTGGTCTTTGACTTGAGCCCTTATTTCATGTTATTTAACTTGTAATATTATGCTATAACAGTGTGTCAACACCTTTGAGAGTAGACAAGTTGTCAATTTGGCTTCTTTTGAGTTGAAGTCCACTAAATAGAGATCACCATATCTAAATCCCTTGAAGATCATATTGGCACCATCACCACTAACCACTTCAACTTCTTGACTAGTGAATATGCATTTGTAGCCAAGATCATAAAGTTGAGAGACCGACAATAGATTGTAATCAAGATTATCAACTAGCAATACTTTAGATAAACTCTTCTCTTGTGTAATTGCAATCTTTCCAAGCCCTAATACATTGCCCTTCTTGTCATTTGCCAAATGCGATCGATTCATACTCATCAATACCGTTGATGCTAATAGACTTGAACATATGAGAATCCCCGGTCATGTGTTGGGTGCACCCACTATCCATTATCCAATGCTCTCCTTCGACATGGTAATTGACCTACAAAAAGAGATCAATTGTTCTTAGGTACCCAAACTTGCTTGGGTCCTTCAAGGTTAGTCACCAAGGCCTTTGGTACCCAAATGGCTTTCTTCCTTGAGCCCATCCATGGTGCACCAATGAACCTTGCACGAACACCATTGTTCTTCTTCACAAGCATATAAGAATTATCAAGCTCAATGGAAGAAACATTGGCTTTCTTGTTCATGCAATTTTGCTCTACATGACCAACATGCTTGCAAGCTTTGCAATAGCTACCATTGTTCTTCACAAAACGTGTCTTGTGAGTAACAAAGGCGGCCTTGCCTTTCTTGGGGATATAGCCCAATCCCTCTTTGTAGAGAGATGCTCTTTGGCTACCCAAGCACATAAGCAAGCGGTCCTCACCACCATAAACCTTAGCTAAGGTGTGATTGAGCTTCTTCATCTCATTCTTCAAATTAGCATTCTCAACAATAATCATGGCATCACAAGTAGCATCACTAGAAGTAGATGTGCTAGATGAAGTACTAGTGGAAGGAACACATGTAGGAGCAACAAATGTAGGAGCAACATGTGAAGTGCTAGGCAAAGGATCAACAAGTAAATCACAAGATATGCTAGCATCACAAGTATCGACCTTATCCTCAACCAAAGACAACTTATGCTCTTCTAGTAGAGAGGAATGAGCCTTTTCAAGCTTGGAGTGAGACTTCTCAAGCTTCTTATGGTCTACCATTAGACTCTCATAAGATGCCCGAAGCTCATCAAGTTCTTGCTAAAGGCTTTTAGTTTCCTTATTCAAGCCCTTGCATTCCTTCCTACTTTGCTTGTACATGTCTATGCAATCATCAAGCATAATTTTCAACTCCTCCTTGGTGTGAGTTGGCTCCTCATCATCACTATCACTATCACTACTACTAGCATCATTGTTGGTGTTTCTTAGCGAAAGCAGCAAAGTCCGCAAGCGCACGGGAAATACCGTTGTAGCACTTCACCCGGTGGTATTTAGGGTATCATATTTTACTCAGGGACGGCTGTGTAGAGGGCTTTTCGATGACGTGTCTACCCTAGGCAAGGTTAAGCTTCTAAGAGGAATGAGGTATCTTTATGGGTAGACACTCTCAGGCGGGGATCACTGTCATTATCTCCTCACTTCGGGCACCGCCCACGCCCAAAGGATAGTGTCCGGCAATTGCCGCGCGCCACACCCGAACGTTGGGGGACTACAAAGGATGGACAAGGTTGTCACAACCCAGCCGCCTACCCCCTCAACCGTGGGATGCGCCACAAAGATAGGAAATCACTAGTCCAAACACCACGTTTGCACCGATGATTACTACTCGAGTGTGAATTCAAGGCTTACCCCCCCCGGGGTCCTTCACTAGAGTACCGCCCGAAGGAACGACTATCAATCCCACAAGATTATAACAGCTAAGATAATATGCTTGAAAGTAATAACCGAAAGAGGAACACAACCTGTCTTACCAAAGCGTAAGTAGATTGTAGAGGTACAAGCGAGGCGGGTAGCGACAAATCCGGCACTCAGACCTCCTAGGAACCGCGTGAACACCGAGGGCACTCCGACAACTCGGGTAGAAGGAGCCAAGCCTCCTTCTAGCCTTCCCTCTCTCACTCTCTAGAATTAGAATGGGGATAGAGGTAGAAGACTCTCTCTCTCTCTTGCTTCTCTTATGCTTGTAGCTCCTTGAGGTGTGTTGTGTCTTTGTGGAAGAGAGTAGAGGGCCTCCTTTATAGCTTGAGTGGAGGGGTGTCTTTGCAAATGTGCCTCCTCCCTCCATTATGGCAAAACCGACCAAGGGGAGGCGGTTTCAGGTTCAACGGACACGGACAACACCGCCACCGACGTTCTCGGCATAATTGAACCGCCTCGCGAAGGCTTGGCCCCACCGGCGGAAGGCAGTGCGGCCGCACCCTAAGGTGTGGTCGCACCCTTTGTCGGGCCCAAATCGACCCAAACTTGGCGTGGCGTCCTCTTTCGCCGTGTTGGGCTTGGTGTCGGTGTTGGAAGCTTGAGTTCGTGACCCAACCGAGGTAAGTTGGCTTTGGCTTGCCATTTGGCTCCTTTGGGCCTTCTTCTATTTATTGTTTTTATTCCCATTTTCTTTGTATTTTGGCCCAAAGTGCACATATCCTCGTCTTTTTGTACTTGCAAAGCCAAATATACACCAAAACTATGGAATTTGTTAATTTATAATCCCTATCTCTAGGTTGTTTTGGTGTATGTTGACGGTGTTTGATTTGTAGTTGGTTACCGTCAACAAACTCCCCACACTTAGCTCTTTACTCGCCCTCGAGTGAAGGCACAAGGACTAAAGTGGTTCAATCTCCAAGATGTAGACCTGCATACAAGTTATTCGGGCCTCACCTGCTTTGTGAGCATTCAAAAGTGGCTACCAAGTTATCTTGAACAATTGAGCAATGGAACGACATGAATTCCTATCTCTTTGCTATTAATCATGCGCAAAGACTTGGTTGATTTTTGAATTTTTGAAGATGAAATAGAAATGCTCCTTGGTTGATTCTCACATAATCACTCATTTTTGTTTCCTTGCCAAAGCACTCTTTGCTCTCACTCATCCTATCTTTTTGCAGGGTTTTGTGGATCTTTGGAGTGGAGTGTTGCATACGTACCTCTGTATGTTTTGTTGGGTCAAGCTCCGGATCATTGGAGGGAAGTGCCATACTCCTAGATCGAAATGTGCAAATGTGTGGAAATATTTGTAGTATTTTTTTTGTGGTTACTCCTTGTCTCATGATCTCTCTTTTCTTTTTGTATGCTTTTGGAGAAATACAGGCTACTTTTCTCTTCTCTCTTTTTTTTTTGGACTAGTACCGACTTCCTCGCCGTTTATTCGGGACATTTGTCCATCTTTTCTTTTCTAATACTTTTTTCGTAGCCTGTATTCTCTTTTCGCAATGATACTTTTCTCGATAACAGGAGATGATCATGGTAAAACATGGATGGAGTATTTATTTGGTGGATGGTAAGGGTGCATGTTGTGCGCAATTCTCAAAGTGTGAGAATTGGCGTGTATATGTGGGTGTACGTGTTTTTCGATCTTGGGAGTATGAGCTTCTCTCAACGCAGATCACGAGCCCGAGAAAACTCAATACAAGAGGTAGTAGCTATAGTGGATATTCATGTCATTATTCAGGCTTTGGTAGGAATTTGTCTAAATCAAAACCAGGAGCATGCTTTATTTGAATTTTTGAAATAAAACCAAGTCTCATTGCATAAGAGAGCAAGTGTCAAGTCATTCTCGCCATATCTCAAAGCTCAATTATTTAGATAAGCATGGGGTCCCCTAACAGGTAGTTGCTCAACAAAGTATGGGTTTTGGAGAGGAATAAAGTGTATGCATGCCATGAATCAATTGGTAGACTAGAGATGGAGTTTTGCCAACTTTGGTTCAGGTTTAGCATCATGTTTAACCATAGGAGGAGGAGAGAGTATGTCACAAGTCAAAAAAATTTGAGTTTACACATTGCGTACCTTTTGACTTTGTGAGAGACGAGTGCCTCCCCACACTTGTTTTTGTACCTATCTCTTTTTTTTCATTGTGCACAAGGACAAAAACAAGTGGAGACATACACAATAATCCAAAGACAGGCTTTATTGATTAAATTGAAGATAGAAAATGAATTGTGCAAAAAGATAAATAAATTAAGCAAGCCTAAATCAGCATGAACTAGTGAGGGCAAAAAGGTAAAACAAGTATGAACATATCCTCACAAGTTTTTATTATTATTATGCTGATTATCATGAACTATCTTCAAAATATAAATCAATTCTATCAAGCTCCTGGTTAAGATCAGGCAATGGCTCAAAGTAAAGCTTGAGGCGGTGACCGTTTACCTTTTTGTATATTACCCGTGTCATCTTGGATTGTGATTGCACCGTGTGACGAGGTATTGATGATTGTGTATGGTCCTTTCCACTTGCTCCTCAACTGTCCTTCTCCAAATAGTTTCACCCGGGAGTTGAATAAGAGTACCTTATCACCCCTGGTGAATTCTTTCATCTTTATGCGTTGATCATGCCATCTCTTCATGCGTTCTTTGTAGAGCTTTGAACTATGGTATGCCTTTTCTCGCCATTCTTTCAGTTCGGAAATTTGCTTTTGTCGATTCTTTCCGGTGAGTTTGACGTCCATATTCCATCTCTTGATGGCCCAGTGAGCTCGATGTTCCGGCTCAACCGGTAAATGGCGAGTTTTGCCATAAACCAACCGATAGGGTGACATGCCGATGGGGGCTTTTTGTATCTTTGTCCGATAAGCCCAAAGAGCATCGGGTAGCTTATTTTTCCAACCCTTCCCCATCCGGTTGACCGTCTTCTGCAGGATGTTCTTTATTTGCTTATTTGACATTTCGGCTTGCCCGCTGGTTTGCGGATGATAGGGGGTAGCTATATTGTGCCCGGCGCCGAAGTTCTTTCAAGAATGTTCTCAATGCCTTGTCCTTGAAGTGTGATCCTCCGTCACTTATTACCATGCGAGGCATTCCAAAACGGGGGAAAATCACTTAATGGAACATCTTCCGAGCATGTTTGGCGTCGGCCAGCCTACGTATGGTAATGCTTCCACCCACTTCGACACGTAATCCACCGCCACCAAGATATACCGCAATCGCTGGACTTTGGGAATGGTCCCATGTAGTCAATGCCCCACACATCAAATATTTACGTTTGAAGGTTGTAGTGAAGGGGCATTGCGCCGCAAGTCGTTATACCTCCGGTCTTACGGGCAGCTATAGCATCTTCGATGAACTCCTTCGTGTCGGGCGCACATTGTTGGCCGGAAGAACCCGCGACCGCCAGATTTTGGCTTGAGTGCGGAATACTCCGAGGTGGCCGGCATAAGGTGATGCATGGCATTTTTCTATGATTTGCATCCCTTACGCCCTTGGTACGCATCTTCTTAGCAAGCCATCTCGCGCACACCCCTACGCATGATACGGGTTGTCCCAAAGGTGATGTCCGCTCTCTACTTGGAGCTTTTCGTCGGTCCTCCCCAGGGGGTACATAACCTATAACCATGAAGTTGACAATGTTTGCGTACCATGGGTTGGTGTCCGTCACCTTTAGTAGCATGTCATCGTGCAGGTAATCATTGATTGGAAGTTCCTGCATGTTAGTTACCTGCATACGCGACAAATGATCTGCAACGGTATTCTGTACTCCCTTTTTATCTTTTTATCTCTTCAATCATGTCGAGAAGATAGACATCATACATTTGGAAAGAAGCGGGGTGCATTACCGCCAAATGACATTCTACGATACGCATAGGTTCGTATGGGCATGTGAATGTGGTCTTGCTTTGGTCATCGGGGTGGATCGGGATCCGGTGATAGCTGAGAATACCGTCAAGGAAACAAAAGAAAGAATGTTTCGCTAACCGTTCCAACATTTCATCAATGAATGGAAGCGGGAAGTGATCTTTCTTAGTTGCCTTGTTAAGTTTTCTATAGTTGATGCACATTCTCCACCACGTGACTTGTCTTTGTGGAATGAGCTCGTTCTTTGAGTTCTCAACGACCGTCATTCCTCCCTTTTTAGGGACCACTTGGACCGGGCTAACCCATCGCTATGTGGTGCGGGATAAATTATCCCGGCGTGAAGAAGTTTGAGAACTTCCTTCTTCACGACTTCACGCGCATCGCGTTATTGAGCCTTCTCCGGGGTTTGCGTGATGGGGTCTTTGGAAGGGTCAATAGGTATGCGATGTATGCAAAGTGTTGGGATTACCCCTTTTAGGTCTTGCAAAGAATACCCAAAGACCGATCTATGCTTCTCTAAGACGGCGATGAGTTGGGATGTCTCCTGGTCACTAAGTTTATCACTAATGATAACCGGAGTTTGTGTGTTGCCGTTTAGGAAGACATGGCGTAGGCCGGGGGCAGGGGTTTAAGCTGTCACGCCCCACTTTTAATGGGACTTTTAATCACGCGTATTGGCGCCAGGATCACGCTACCAATATGTTTAGCGATCCACAGTAGTGAGAAATCAGTTATATGAATAATACCGAGCAAGAAATGTATAGGATAGAAGATCTTACGGTGGTGACGAAGTGACACCTAGTTGGGTTATGAATATCGAGTAGCCAAGCGTGAAGCGTTGGTATATCGTCCGGGCACTTCTCCTTATTCCACGAGGCATCTTGATAGTGGATAGGAATTGGGTTCAGCCTTACCCTACTTGATCGCCTTTTACGGCTCCTACGCACGCGTATCCTTTACCTTGGCGACTTTACCTTCTTTTCTCAGGCCGATAATCGTAAAAAACAGAGGGGGTGAGTACAAAGGTACTCAGCAAGTCCAAACCAGGGGTGGTTTGGTAAATTAAGGGTTGGGCCCTAGCGTAGTCTCTAAAACTGCTCTCACTAGTTCCAGGGGTTTATCTCATCTTACCATCACCTTCACATATCACAAAAGGTTAGTTATATCTAATCATAGATGTTCATGCCTAGCATTCGCCCATTCTAAGGACGTGGCTATTCGAATAGGTTTAAGTAACTCTGCAGAGGTTGTACAAATTTCCCCACACGATAGGTGTTGCCTGCGCCGCCACCGTCATGGCTTCCGATGGGACCTAACGAGATCCGTACCCGCTTGAGTGCTACTCTAGGTATATTGGTATAATCTTCACCACGACTTCTCAGGGGTTGGAAAGAATGATGCATCATCCTAGACGTAGCTTCAATACACACTACGTCCGACGTAGCTTCAATACACACTACGCCCGACGTGGCTTCAATACACACCACGCCCATGTGGCTTCAATACACACCACATAATCATAATCATAAATGCTGTGCACCTAGCACCGCGCCAATTGTTTTACGTGGAGGATCACAAAGCAACCACGCCAACCCGACCTCGGAAGATCACCTAGCATCCGAAAGTCGGCTCCCGATAGATCGTTTGCCTACTCCGGCCACCTTGGCTCCCAATTATACCTCAACCCAGCGGGGTGTGAATCAAGCCGTCCCATTTATCTGGTGTGGCTGTGGTCTGAAATATCGCACTAGGTAGAAGGTCTATGAACCGGTCCTTAGGGAGGCGAGCATCTCTCCGCGGGATTCATCCCCGATTGTGATTAGTCCACCTCCATGTAGACTATCACCACTCACCTTTTTGTTGGAGGGTTCACATTATTAATCGGGTTATATCAATCTCACTTAGTCATATTATATCATGATTCATCATCATATTAGGGTCATGATTAGGGGGGTAAGGACTTGCCTGGGAGGTTCTTAGAATCGGCACTGCGTTGAGCGTCTCGCTTGCTCCGGATGAAACTCCTAATCCGGGTCGTCGAAAAGCTACTTCGCGATCGGCGATAACCTAGCTTGAACGATAACATGCAAAACAAATATAGAACATTATGGTGGTAATGGGTTAGATGCATAGAGCTAGATTTGAGATAAATTATGGAAGTCGTTTCACGCGAAACGGAGTTAAATTGCATGAGATATGAATATTACAATATTAATCCCTAATTAAATTACTAGGGTAATATTATAATATAATTTCATCATGTAATAATATTGGAACTAATTACATGATAAAATTCTATAAATCAAATAATGAATTTACAATTTTCTCGGGAATTTTTTTCGACATGGGAAAGTCTACTTCTAACAATCGTGTACATGTATCGGGTGTACATAGCAATTTCACTTGTGTACACAGCATTGCCCTTATACACGTGGATGACACGCGGGTCCGGTGGACGCCACGAGTGGCAGCCACGTCGGCTCCACGTGGTGACGGTGTTTCCCCTAACGGGTCGGGGACGGGAGGAAACGGAGAGGTGACGCGTCGGCTCCCCATTCGCGGTGGGTGGCGGCGTTCGACGGAACTTCAGGGGCTCCGCCCGGCGTCATGCCTCCACGGGGCGGCGCCGGGAGCTCGCCGGAGTTGTCACCCTAGCGTACCTCGCCGCGAGTGGTGCGTTGGCCTCGTGCCTCACCCCGGGCCACGATGACGGGTCGGGGCCGCAATGGAGGAGCATCCACGGTGGCGACGATTTGCGGCGGCGCTCCGTGGCGGCGCTGGTAATCGGGGGCGTTGTAGTGCCCAATAGAACTACCTAGGGAGGGAAACGGAAGAGCGGGGCTTGGGAAACCTTTCTAACTTGACCAATGCATCCCACGGCGGCTACGACGGCGGCGGCGAGCCCGTGACCTAGCGGCGGCGGCGGCGGAACTCCGACTTGGGGGCAATCGCGATTTCGCGAGGAGAGGAGGAGGAGGGGCGGCCAAGGTGAGCACCGGTGTGTTCGGACTTCGGGCGGAGCTCGTGAGGGGATTGGCGAGGTCGATCGAGCGCCGGGTGTGGCTATTTATAGCCTCGCCGCCGTGCACTCGGCCGGCGTGATATTTCCGCCTCGACGAAGATCTTTTCCGACCGCTTGTCTTGGCCATTGACGACCTCCGCTGGCTCCTCGGTAGCCCCGTCTTTGGCGTCCGCGTGTTGGTGAGCTGGTCATCGTCGCGTCTCATCATCTACAGCGGCGGCTCGGCGGCTGCCATGGCAGCAGTGCCGAAGCTGGCTCGTGGCGGCTGTGCGGTTGACGGAGCCGCGTGTGTGGCGTCGTCTCGACATCCGGCTAGGGAGGCCTTTGGGTCGTCGTCTTCGTCCAGCGACAGCGGCGGCGCCTCGTCGGTCGTGCGGCCCGGGTGGACTCCGCGCACGCGCGTTCATGGCGATGCGTGTGCACGGGTCAAGGTGAGGCGGCTGCGCTGCCCGACTTAGCGTCACATCGGCCGAAGGGGGCTTCGGGCCCGTTCTGTGGCGCCGGTCTCCGCTACGTGGAGAGCCGGTGCGGTGGAGGGCGGCGTCGCCCGGCGGCCGTGGCGTGATCGCCACCAACGGGAGGGAGGAGGAAGACGACGGACGGCCGTGGGTCCCGGTTGTCGGTGTGAGGAGAGAAGGGAGCTGGGCCGCGCGCGTGTTGGGTCGGTTGGGCCTGCTGGCTGGCCTCGCATTTGGGCCGGCCCACTTCGGCGCGGATGAGAAGAGAAGGAGAGGGGTTTCTTTGGGCCGGAGAGGAAGGAAGAAGGGAAGGAATGAGCCCATGACCGGTTTTCATTTCTCCTTTCCCTTTTCCATTTCTTCTCCTTTTATTTCCCTCATTTCTTCTTCCCATTATCTCATGTGTGAGACAATTTATATCATTAATATTTATACAAGCTCTCACAGGTTCCTATGACTTTAATTCATGGAAGAGTATTTATGCAAGGGCACTTGTATAAATAGATGTATATGTATATACACACATGTTCTCTCTCTCATTATTTCATGTATGACATATATATATATTATAAATATTCTCTCAAGCACATTTGTATCTCTACGACTTTATTGTCGAGGATAATTATTTGTTGTGCATGTAAAAATATTCATATATGTCGTAAGATTACACACGAGTTTCGGTATTTGATTCCCAGAGATAAATTGTAAATCATTACTCATGCAATATTTCCAATAAGATAATATGCTCGAAAGTAATAACCGAAAAGAGGAACACAACCTGTCTTACCAAAGCGTAAGTAGATTGTAGACGTACAAGCGGCGGTACCGACAAATCCGGCACTCCAACCTCCTAGGAACTGCGAAACACCAGGGGCACTCCGACAACTCGGGTAGAAGGAGCCAAGCCTCCTTCTAGCCTTCCCCTCTCACTCTCTAGAATTAGAATGGGGATAGAGGTAGAAGACTCTCTCTCTCTCTCTTGCTTCTCTTGTGCTTGTAGCTCCTTGAGGTGTGTTGTGTGTTGTGGAAGAGAGTAGAGGGCCTCCTTTTTATAGCTTGAGTGGAGGGTGTCTTTGCAAATGTGCCTCCTCCCTCCATTATGGCAAAACCGACCAAGGGGGCGGTTTCAAGGTTCAACGGACTGGACAACACCGCCACCGACGTTCTCTGGCGTAATTGAACCGCCTCGCGAAGGCCTGGCCCCACCGGCCAGAAGACAGGTGCGGCCGCACCCTAAGGTGCGGTCGCACCCTTGTCGGGCCCAAATCGGCCCAAACTTGGCGTGGCGTCCTCTTTCGCCGTGTTGGGCTTGGTGTCGGTGTTGGAAGCTTGAGTTCGTGACCCAACCGAGGTAAGTTGGCTTTGGCTTGCCATTTGGCTCCTTTGGGCCTTTTTCTATTTATTGTTTTTATTCTCATTTTCTTTGTATTTTGGCCCAAAGTGCACATATCCTGTCTTTGTACCTGCAAAGCCAAATATGCACCAAAACTATGGAATTTGTTAATTTATAATCCCTATCTCTAGGTTGTTTTGGTGTATGTTGACGGTGTTTGATTTGTAGTTGGTTACCGTCAACAATCATCATCATTCTTAGTGATAGTTTGTACCTTAGTGGTCTTAGCCATGAAGCATGAAGAAGGTGTATCAAATAGAGAAATCATCTCATGCATAGCAACATGAGCTTGACCCTTCTTCTTGTTCTTCTTCTCCTCTTCTTCATCACTTGAAGAGGATGAGCCATCACTATCCCAAGTAGCCACATGTGACTCATTCTTCTTCTTGGGCTTCTCATTTTTCGGGTGGTGATTCTTCTTTCTTGCTTTCTTGATGCCATTCTCATCTTCGCTATCATATGGGCATTCGGCAATGAGATGACAATCATCATGACATCGAAAGCATTTCACATTGCCTTCGTTCTTGTCACCCTTCTTCTTCGGGGTGTGCTTCTTCTTCTTCTTGGAGATGTAGCTCTTCTTCACATATTTGCCCAATTTGCTCACAAGGAGAGCCATGTGTTCATCAATTTCACTTCCACTAGTAGAAGTGCCTTCCTCTTCATCACTAGATTCTTCCTTCTTGCTCTTGCTCTTGCTCTTGGATGCCATGAGTGCTAAGGTTTTCTTTTCATCTTTCTTGTCCTCGTCCTTGGTCTTCTTGTTTGCCTTGTTGATGAGCTCTTGCTTCTTCTTATCATCTCTATATGAATCATCGGTCATGACCTCATCAAGTAATTGGTTGGGAGTCAAGTCCTTCAAGTTTGTTCTCACTAGCACGGTGACGAACATCCCAAACCGCTCCGGCAAACATCTCAAGAACTTCATATTGAAGGTCTTGTCCTTGATCCCCTCTCCTAGAGCATTGAGATCGTTCACCAACACTTGCATGCGGTGGAACATCTCGGAACACTCTCATCTTACTCCATCTTGAAGCTATTGAATTGCTCAAGCTTGATATATGCCTTTGCTTGCTTGACGCATTCGGTGCCCCTCATAGCACTCTTGTAGCTTCTTCCATATATCACTATCCCAAGTAGCCACATGTGACTCATTCTTCTTCTTGGGCTTGTCCTTCTTCTCATTCTTGGCATCATTCTTCTTTCTTGCTTTCTTGATGCCCTTCTCATCATCACTCTCATATGGGCATTCGACAATGAGATGGCAATCATCATGGCATCGAAAGCATTTCATGTTGCCTTCATTCTTGCCATCCTTGGTCTTCTTTGATGATTGCTTCTTCTTTTTCTTGTTGATGTATGTCTTCTTCACATATTTGCCCAATCTTCTCACAAAGAGGGTCATTTGTTCATCAACTTCACTTCCACTAGTAGAAGTGCCTTCTTCTTCATCATCACTTGACTCTTCTTTCTTCTTCTTGCCCTTTGATGATGAGCTTGCCTTGAGTGCCAAGCCCTTCTTGTCCTCTTTCTTCTCTTCTTCCTTGACCTTCTTGTTTGCCTTGTTGATGAGCTCTTGCTTCTTCTTGTCATCTCTATATGAATCATCGGTCATGACCTCATCAAGCAATTGATTGGGAGTCAAATCCTTCAAGTTTGTTCTCACAAGCACCGTGATGAACATCCCAAACCTCTCCGGCAAACACCTCAAGAACTTCATGTTGAAGGTCTTGTCCTTGATGTCTTCACCTAGTGCATTGAGATCGTTCACCAACACTTGCATGCGGTGGAACATCTCCGGCATGCTCTCATCTTACTCCATCTTGAAGCTATTGAATTGCTCAAGCTTGATATATGCCTTTGCTTGCTTGACGCATTCGGTGCCCTCATAGCACTCTTGTGGCTTCTTCCATATATCACGAGCAATGGTGAGAGACTTGACTTGCTCAAACACTTTCGATCGTTGAATGCCTCATGAAAAGCACACACGGCAATATCATTGGCATAAATATTCTTTTCTTCCAACGGTGTTGGTGCATCTTCCTTTGCTACCTCAAACTTCTTCTCGGTCACAACCCACACTTCTCTATTGATTGACTTGAGGTGTGCGGTCATCTTCACCTTCCAATAGGCAAAGTTGGTGCCATCAAAAGGTGGCGCCTTCTTGGTGTTGTTGACATGAAAACTCAATGCCATTTTATCACCGTAGGTTGTTAAGCCCTCTAAATACGGTGCCTCCGCTCCGATACCACTTGAAAGGTCCTAATGGCTAGAGAGGGGGTGAATAGCCTATTAAAAATTCTACAAACAACACTTAACAAGGCGGTTAGTAAATAAGATGGCGGTTTAATTGTGCGGTGCTACAAGCTAACTATGCAAGCCACAAGTCAAATAGCAATTCTAATATCTCTAGAAACACACAAGAGCTAGGTTGCTAGTTTACTCCTAGGTGAACAAGATAAGCTAGCTAATTTTACCACTAGGAGCTAAACAACTCTAGTCAACTAAACAACCTATGCAAAGCTACACAAGTATACAAGTGAAGGTAATGCAAAGTGACTAGAATACAATACCACCACGGAGTGTAGAGGTTGTTGTCAACCACCGTGTACAATGAGAAATCTCCAACGAGCACAAGACAATAGACACGATGATTTTTCATCGAGGTTCACATGCTTGCCGGCACGCTAGTCCCCGTTGTGGCGATACACTCACTTGACGGTTGCTAAGTTTAATGGCACGGTGCCAAATCCCCGGTGGGAGCTCAAGCACACCGATCACAAGAGAGGATCCATAAGCCACGAGCAATCCACTAGTGCTCCTTTCGCGAACCTCCCGCGGGGTAAGGAACAACCCCTCACAAACCACCGGTGTGGCCTCAAACAAGCTCCAATCGAGCTCCACACCGCCTCAACCTCCAAGCCGCTAGGGAACCGAGCAAATTCCCAAGAGAAACAAGATCCCGCAGACTCCTCGAGGATGAAGTGCCTCTAGATGCAAGCGATCAAGCAAATGCACTTCTATCTCTCTCAATCTCACCCAAGAATCGAAGTTAGGATGAAGAGATGAGTGAAGGGGAGTCTCACAAACTCACAAGTGTGTAGGAGTGTTAAAATGTGCAAGAGAGAGCTCACAAACCCGGCCATCCAAGTATATATAGAGCCCACTCAAAAAACATAGCCGTTGGGGGGTTTTCTAAGACTTTGGCCGGACTCGCCGACCGGACGCACCGGCCGGTCCGGTCGGCGCCCGGTCGCACCGACCGCGGCGTCCGGTCGAAACGGCAGAGCCCCTAGCCCTACATCCGAACGCCATCTTCATGCTTCCGATCGAAGAGTCCGGTCACCACCGGAAGCTTCGGTCCATGCGTCGGTCGGCCGTCGAGCAAGGTCCCAAAACATGCTCTCGGAACTTTGATCGGACCCGCCGCCGGACCGTCCGATCAAAACCGAGAGTCCGGTCGAGTAGTCGATGCCGATGGTCGGTCGCCGTCTTCGCGAATTTCAGCATTGTGTTGTCGCCTTTGCTTCAACCTTGCTTCGCCCTCTTGCCATATGTTGCCAACACGTCGAAGATGATCTCAATATCATGTATGTTAGCATGTCGCGATCGATTAGGCAAGAACGAAGTTAGTGCTCTCAATCCTAAAGGCAATACACTTCACCAAAGGATTAGTCGCGGCATCCCCTCTTGATAGCGGCTATCTATTCTATAATGTGATCACACTCTCTATAGTGTCTTGATCACCGAAAGAAAACCCTATCAAGTATACCTTTGCCTTGATCTCCGGGTTCCTTTCAAATCGACAACCGAGCTTGACGACCCATCATGTCCATCATCATCGTCCATGTTCATGATCATCATGCTCCACGTCATCCATGCAATCCTATCTCTTAAGTCACACTTAGAGCAAAGGATTAGCATAACAAGTGTGTCATCAATTTCCAAAACCAAACATGAGATTTCACACACTTGCGATCTACCATCGAGTCCAGAAAGTAGGGGGTATCTATGATTAACCCTAGGCCAAGCATCACGCTTACGCTAATGATTAACACTCTGCTCCCTCTAGAAACAGGAATAAAACACTCATTAAGAGAGTCGTAAACTAGATAGATAATATAAACAAAGTAAACTTAGATTAAAGGTAAATTACCAGAGAAACCTTGAAGACAAGAAGAACTTGAATCCACTGAAGTACAAGCCGTATAGAAAGCACCGATAGGCCGGCACCTCCTCCCAACTCATCCTTCACTCTCTATCTCACTATTTCTATTCATCAGACTAGATCTATGAACAACTAATCTTCTCTTGATAGCTAAACCTAGGAGGTACATCCATTCAAGTGAACCTCTTGCTCTCGAGAGAACAATGATCCGAATAATGAATTAGGGTTTCCAGGGGGTCCGGTCTTGCTTATATAGCCTTGAGGTATGAATCGTAGCTGTCAGACCAAACCAGCCTTGTTGGATGACTTAGATTGTGATCTAGAGATGCAAGACCAGGACCGAAGCTGGGCTTGATTGGGCTTCAAGGCAGGGCGAGCGCCCTGGTCCTTGGGGGAGGGTGCCCTTGGCTCTATGCCGATGGGGCCCATCTTGTTCGTGGCTTCTTCTAGTGTATTCTAGATCCTACCAATTTGTACTTTAAGGGTTATGATTCATATCTTTAAATTCTGGACTCTAAATGTGACAAATGATATGTCTATTTCGATCGTCTCGACGAGCTCATCACAATGGTGCACTCTAATCCCTCATTTGAGATACTTCCCCTTAAAAACAAATGAAAGCACCAAAACTCATGGAACTTGTTAGAATCAAACCCTATAACTAATGTTTGTGTTTCCTTTTATACCATTTCATGCAATAATTGATGGTTGTATTTAGAGTATAAGGACCGTCAACAAGCTCCCCCGAGCTTACCCTTTGCAAGTCCCTTAGCAAAGCTTGTTTAACAAACTTGGATCAGGAGTCTTTTCCCCTTCTCTTTATTTTTTAGAGAGACAAGCATCTAAGTACCCATTGTTTTCATAACGGACACTTGTCTTTTTTTCTCTCTTTTTTTACACAGCAGCCCAAATCTCTTTCTTATGATAAACTTTTGAGAGATTTTCGGAGTAAATAATCAGGGGTATCCTATAGTTTATTCGGGTTGTTTATTCCTAGTGTAGGAATAAAACATTTCTAGTGGATCTAGATGGAAAAAGAATGATATTGCGACTATTCCCGGTGTAGAAATGATACATATATATGTACGTGGATGGTGTGTGGATAAATGACTGAACTCTTACAGATATTAGCAAAGCTTGATCTACTCAACTCAAAGCAAGCAACATATGTAACTGGAAATTTTCCTGATCTAAATATCAGATATATGGCTTTGGTAGGAATTTAACACTTGACCAAACAATAGCTCATCATGTACAATATGCGTTTCATTTGGAAAATTAATAGTGCTTGAATTGCCTGTAATTTACAGTGGTTTTGACCAAAAACCATGCATTCAAACAAGCCCTTAATGTCAACAATATGTGCCCTAGCACGGTCTCGAAAATAACAGATCAAATGAAGAAAATAAAATGGGCAAGACAAATGAATTCTGCAAGGTAGCGTTCACTGTCGAAAGTAACATGTAGAAGCAGGACTTGGATGTTGGAATAAGCAAACTGGCCTGATCTATGGTCTATGTGAGGCCTGTCGAAGATTCCAGAGGTGCACGATCGAAGGGAGAGCCCGTCGGCCGTCGGCATCCCGGAGAGGGGGCAAAGAGCTCTCGGGATGCACTCTACCCTGCTATGTCATAGCCTGCCTGACGCTCCCTCCAAGGTGTTCATTTCACCTCACAATGCCTTTTGATTTTCTGTTTTTATTGCAGCGCCAGAAAAGATATTTATCCGCCCTGACAAAATCCTAATGACAACAGTAGTACTATATAAAGTAGTGGTTTGTATATGCATGGAACGTTTATTTTTATACCGGTGACGTGTACAAAAGAATCAGCGTACAGACACGAAAAAAAAATGTAGACCCTTGTACTACTCCAGTAAATTGAATCTTTACTCAATTCAATTGACTATGGTAAAACCATATGCTATCACTGATGGCAATGCTCCCGGCCTTAGTCATCGATCCAATGGTCGCCGGCCGCGTGTATATGCTTTCTCTTCTTTTTTTTTGTTTTCCTTTCTCTGTTTCTCGCAGCAGCTGCTCGTCTGGCTAGCTAGAGCCAGCTGCTGGTAAAAATCAACCTAGTTTTGTGTATCAATCAATTAATTGATTGGCAGCAGATCGATCCATATCAGTTGGTCCTCCGGCAGTTTTTCCTGATCTCGCCGGCGGTGCCGGTGAGGACGTCGAGCGCGGCGAGCTTTGTGAGCGCGTGGCTGAACATGGAGGGAAGAAGTCGGTGGTGGCGAGGAAGTTCACCATCCACGCGGTGGCGTTGTTGTCGCCGAGAGCCTGGTCCACGGACAGCACGCCGTGGCGTTTTATGATCTGGTTGTAGTAGCTCTTGTCAACGATGAGGATGCTGGAGGGGTCGTCCAGGTAGACGATGTTGTCGAAGGCCTGGCCCTTAGGGCACGCGAACGTCGTCAGGATCCACACGTACATCGGGTCCATGGCCGGGTCCGGCGACCCGGTGCCTTTGTAGTTGTACAGCCGGTCGTGGATCACGGAGCAGTGTGTCACCCCCACCGTGTGCGCGCCTGCAACAAAACAGCCCATTAGATGTACTTACACATGACACAAAATGCATACAGTTGCATTGCTTTGATTCTTAGGGCCTATTTTGGACAGCTCTCCCTGCTACAGATTCAGCAAAGATAGCTCCACTCAATGAAAAGTTTGTCAAACAATTTAACTCCACCAAATTTAGATTCACCAAAATAGTGGATCTGAGGTTCGGATTCACCAAAATTGTGGAGCTCCTGAATAGTGCTCCACCAAACATTTAATTGTTGCTTGTGTGCTCAAAGTCCGAGACCTCGATCAGAAGAACTTATATTCAGCATTTACATATGATTCCTAAGGGTTTGTTGATGACATCATGCATCGGTACCTACATATTGAAAGGGGACATATCGTAATAGATATGATATATCTGTACTACCAAGATCACAAGCTTGCACTATAGTAGTACTTAGTATAACGTTAGACCAACTACAAACTAGCTCAGTAAATATTAACGCATATTTAAATATACTAGCTGTTTAATTTATATATGTGCCAACACTTGTGTACAGTGTACGTGATATATTCCATGTGTTGAGAGCTGCTTGATATCTGCACATTGAATCAATACGCCAAGCTGTGTTCTAGGTCAAAAGAGGCTAATTTGTTTAGTAAAACCAGTCTGCTTCATGTTATGTTACCGAAGACGGAGAGAGGTCATGCATGCACGTGGGTCATGGTAAAAACTTTCAACACAAGCTGTACTGGCCAGTAAAACTTTCAACACATGGTAAAAACTTTTTATGTCTCGATCGTTTAATTTTGTGCGTTAAAATAAATGGTAGCATTAGGCGGCGACGTACCCATTAGGCTGACCATCTCGAGGGCGTTGATGCCCTTCCGTCCGAATAGATCGATAGCTGTGGGGACGTCGATGTTGGGGCCCGGCAGAATGCTCGCCATTGACGCCTGTGACACCATGCCGTCCCTTCTGCCCAGTTGCACTTGGTAGCTCGGCCCTCCGCACTGGACTTGCATTTTGCATTGTTGTTGTACACAGTACGCGTTAATGGTTTGTTCAAATGCAAATAAATCATCACTTTAACTTGTAAAACAACAAAAGGATTAACAATAACGAAAATCAATCGGCATTGTTGCTTGTTTGCATCTCGATCATAGCATAGCATACAACGGGGTCGGGGGATGGACTCACCATTCCAACGGCGTCCCTTGTCGCCGCGATGATGATGTCCGCGCAGGAGACGACGCCGGGGCATACTTTCTCGAGCGCCCCCTTGACGTCGTCGATGAAGTCGTAGCCGAAGATGCCACTGTTCTCCGGCGCCGTCTTCTCCGAATCGGGCCCGTCCAGCAGGATCGACGCGTCGCACCCCTTCATACAGTATACATCAAGAAATAAATCAATAATATACACTGATGGATACATCGATCGCGAGATAGATGATACGAGACTGAAAAGAAGCAGTGTTGTTCGTATGCGTACTTGGACGAAGCAGTCGTGGAACTGCAAGTGGAGGAGGCCGGCGACCATCCTCTTGTCCCACACGAGGCGGGCCCTGACGGCGTCTTGGATGATGGCCTCCACGCTGAAGTTGCCGCACTTGCCGGCGTAGTAGTTGTAGGCCAGCTGAGCTCGGCAGCTCACGGCTGAATAAGCCAGCACGACGACGAAGGCGGCGAGCAGCGCGGCGGAGCAGGCCGGCTGCTGCATCGTCTCCGGTCGACCGACCAATCTGTAGTGGAAGCGGCTATAATAATGCTGCGCTGCGGCGGCGGCGGTGGCTGGAGCACTTGGTGACTGTACTACTGGTGGAAAGAGGAGTGTATTTTTGACTAGCCCAGCACAGGGCATGTGCAGAGAAGCTCACACTTGCAGGTTAATGGTGGTGGAGGTGATGGTGGGCGGCTCGATCTCCTCCGTCCCTTTCGATCTCGTCTGCGTCGTCTGTCTCTGCTGTGAGGATCGGAGATCAAGAAGCTGGCCGCAAACGGAATATAATGGTGGTGGGCTATATAGCCGTCGAGGATTCCTCTGGTTCAGAAGACCCTGCAGACGTACAGAGAAGATGCTAGAGATCGCGCGCGGCGCGGACCAGTGGGCAGCGCACGCAGTCAGTGAGATTGCGCCGAGAGTCGTGCGGCGTCGTTCGGAGCCTGGGCAGCTGGCACTACCCGCGTAGGGCCCTGTGCGCTTGGGCTTCAGTAGCCGTGCCACCACACGTGCTTTGCAGGCTGGTGGATCGGATGCCTGTGTTCATCATCAGGGCCTTAAGCACCTCACCAACAACCGGTTTAATTGGTATACCGTACCGTGCTAGCTCATTCATTTTAGAATATCTGTAGTACATTGCCCTAATATGAGGCATCAGCAAAGTCTTACAAGAAATATACATAAGTACATTTACTATTAGAAACTCACTTATAAAGTGTAGCTCATCAAAGTTACATGACACTGCTCTCTCTTTTATCCGTTTTCTAATAAATTCTTCCCATATACTAGTAGATATACTATGGGCAAGTTTGGATATCAAGAACAACTAATTGTTAGCGGGCTAATAATTAATAAATTACTCCCTAAATCATTCAAAATTGAGGCTTATATGGGGGGTAATTTATTAACCAGACCTCTAACCAATTATTAGCTCCAATTAATTTGGCCCAGATCCAAAGGTCCTATATCTGTAATATTGATAAACTTGAGCTTACAAGGACTAGAAAGCACGTAGAAAATAGGCTCCAAAAGAAACTTGGCTCTTGGAAATTAAAACATCTATCATGGAGTGAGGGAGAGCGACTCGGGGGGGGGGCAGCCATCGCACTGTAAAAATAGGATAGGTTCGATCTATGGTCATTGGGGGCCTCCTAAAAGGATCTACTAAATTCATCTAGTTGTTCTAAAGAATCAAAACGGTCGGTTATTAATGGAATTCCTTGTCGGCTTTCCTGCGTGAAATACTCGTTTGGTCGAGGACTTCCAAACACGTCGTAAGCTAAACCCGTACCGACAAATAACCAACCCGCAATGAATAGGGAAGGTATAGTAATGCTATGAATAACCCAATATCAAATACCGGTAATAATATCAACAAAAAAAGAACGTTCTTAGCCCCCCCCACACACACACACGCACATCACACCGGCTCTCTCGGTCGCCGCCGCCACGCTTCTTAGCCGGCGGTGGCGGCGGCCCCTGCGGGGGCTCAAAAGGCCACTTGTAGCAGCTCCTCTCTCTCCTCCTCCTCTCCCCTTCCTCCTATCTCTTCCACTTCGTGAAATAACGACCCACCGAGGATGGTCATTTGGAGAGCTTTGCGCAGAAGATCCGGGTCACTTGGGGCGGATCCGATCCCCCGACCCCCGGATGCGTGGTGCGGCCGGGTGGGTCCCGTTGGTGACCGGAGGGCACGTCGTCGACCATGGAACGCCCGGTTGGGCGCTTGGTGACCGGCGACGTGCATTGTGCGGCGAGTCCCCGTGCTCCTTGTCCATGGATATGGCGCCCTACAGGGTGGATGGCGATTGCACCGCCGGCCGCCGGGCTCGGAGGCGTGCGCATGCGTCTGGCGCCCGCACCCCCTCCTCGGCGTTGGCGGCGTCCACCCGTTAGTGCCGGTGCGCGGCACCTCGAGCTGTAGCAAGTCGCTCCCGTCGTGGTGGCAGCCGGACAAGTCTGCGTGGCCCGCCCATGGACCCGATCCTCCCCACCGGGAGCTTGGGCCCGCTGCTTGCCGGGCTGTGTCAACGGCAAGCGTGAGCAAGGCACAATGTCTCACCGGGACATCTAGGTCCAGATTCGGCGATCCCCTCGACCTGGCTCCACGGCGTCGGGTGCGGTGACGATGTCGTCCATTGCCTAGTTTGGCGTCCTGGTAGTGCTTGTTGTTGGGTCCGGTGCGGCGACGATAGTGCGGGGGCATAGAGTTCGACCTTGGGCAAGCCGGCGGTGGGGCAAAGTGCCTATGTTATTCTTTGTGTGTCGTTGTGCAGGGCTCTAGGGGCGTGCAGTCTTATCGCGGGCATGCCAGCGGTGGGGTTGTGCTCTCATGGTGTCTTTGTGCTGGACCCGGCATCGAGGGCAACACCCGACCCAGTGTTGAGCTTTATGCTTGGGTATGTACCCTGTCCAGCTTCTTGCTTTGGGCTGGCGACGGTGGCGCATCTGCGTCATACTCCTTGCTAAAGGCGTTGTCGAAGCTTGTCTTCACTGTGTGTCGACGTGGCAGCTGCCTTTGGTAGGTCTCAGGGTGAAAACCTTTCCGTGCTTCCTTGATCTTCGATGGTGGCGTCCGTGGACGTCACTCCCTTCTGAAGCCATCGATGCAAGCAGACCTACACCTGCCTACTCTTGCCCTGATTGCCCTTCAGTATCCTTGTGGTTTCCTCATCTGCTCCTCTTCCTTCTTTTGGTCTGACTACCCTCCTATCCCTTGTCTTCTGCACACACCGCTTGCTTCTAGGTACTCGCCACCAACGTCTTGATTTGCTATTCTCTAAATCACTTGAGTGTCACTTCATCATATGCTAGGTGGCGAGGACCTTGATCTTCTCTCTGAATCTCCTCGTTCTCCCATCGACGGTCTTCCCCCTTTGGGGCTTCCTTCCCCCATTTGGCGTTGGTGGACGTCGGTTGGAGCCTAGATTCGCCCATAGGCGATGCATCTCACGGTTGTCGTCTATGGGCTTCGACTCAATGCCTCACAGTCTCCGGGCTGTCTTCGTTGGATCACACTCGAGCCTCACGGCTGCATGTGTTTCGGAGTATGGCGGAGCATGTCTTTGTTGGTAGCACTTGTTAGGATGTAGTGTTTGCGAGTTGTTTTGGTCTTGTCGGCTAAGGTGGTAGTCTTTGCTATGTCATGTTCCATGTGTTGTGTTTTGTTCTTTGTGTTACTACTATCTCTACCCCTCTTTGTATCCTTGAGACATTCAAAGGTCACCCATTATACTTTGGTGCTTGCACCATTTTCACCCCTCGGTTTGCCAAGCACCTGTGAATTGAAAATGCAGGTGGGGATTTGAGGATTTTGTTCTGTGTTGAAACTCATGTAGTTAGTTGTAAGTATCAGCCAAAATGTTTCCACATAGAATCAGATCCAAAACATTTCTACAATAATTTGGAGTCCAGCCAAAATGCACCTTTAATCTATCGTCACTACAAACTTGTATCATATAGGCATTTATAGAAAATAATGCCTTTGGTGATTCTGATACTTGTCCACAAGATCAAACAATAAAGTCAGGTATATGCATGGTCGTGAAGCAGATGCAGTAGTCCACCGAAAGAGTGTTTGCATCGCTATACGAACTGTAACACTAAAAAAAAAATAATAATGTTCATCTTATTGTGTTCTACTAGTTTATTGATGCCCCTCGCATTGACCAAATTCCTCTTCATTTCACCGGTGCTCTTTCCCCCCCCAGATGTACTTTATTTCCAGTCACCTCATTAGAGAACAACCAACTATCATCATGTGACCACTTTCCAATTCTTATATGTAGTGCCACACGCAAAAACCTGGAAGTGAGATGGGTGGGTTCTATGTTTTGAGTTTCTCAGACACAATGGGGCTACATCTTGAACCCTGAAAAGGTAAGTACTTATATGTGAAGTGTTGGCAGTACCTCCATACGTAGATTGTGTTTTCGAATAGCATAGAAAGAGGGAAAAAAAAAAGGAAGGAGGAAATTTTCTAGCAATTAGGCCGGTCCCGAAACCAAAACAAAAAAAGATAATGTAAAGGATAATCCAATAAATGAGGTTACCATGAACGGGTCCCCAAAACGCAGCATCTTCTTGCATCCTCAAACTATCCTCATACCAGAAATCCTCTTGCTGCACCTCTCCAATACTTCACAGGGGGTGGTTTTTATTTGCTGGGGCAGATGTCTACTGATCTGCAGTACTCACTAGTTTTAGTGCAAGCAGTACTATATGCTCCTCCTAAATTTATTGTCCTAAATTTTTGGCAGGCACTTGTTGTAGAGGGTGAAAGGGCACGTATTAGAGGCATGAAGATTAAATGTTTGAAACTACGTTGCGAGTTGCTTTGTCGGTTCATCTTGAAAGAAGTACTTCACGACAAAGGGAAGTATTTTGATCCGGAGGGGACATTAGCTCAACCACAATTCAGCTATCTTGTAGGCAAGGAGCGACTCAACCTAGGTGTAGACGAATAATTTAGATGTCAGCCTAACGCATACATTTGTGGCACAATTAATGGTTGCTGTAATCTAGTTGACAGTAATATTATGTGGTACCTTTTGTACCGTGCATTTGACTAGTTAAATTGATATGGCTGGCTTCAAATTGCAGATGTTTTAAATTGATATGACTGGCGTTTCGGTGAATAGGAACGCCCAGAAAAAAACAGTTTTAGTACCGTCGGGTTTTCTAAGGGCGTTACTGATAATGCTATTTTTTACAAGCGGCTATTACTGTAAACCGATAGGACAAATATTTTTAACACTGTCGGCTACGGCACTGCCAGAGATATTAATCTCCGACAGAAGAAATATCCTTACCATCTGGCGGTGATACGTCCGCCAAATGGTATAAGATAGCCGAGAGAAAAGGAATTAATAACATCGACGGGTAAATAACCGCCAATGTAGTTCATATTTATCACTGACGTTTAGCGGTGACGGTTGGACTTCGCGCCACTAGAGATGGCTTGGGAGCCGGCAGTGAAATTCATCAGTGCACTAGTGTTAGCATGAATATGTATGCATGATACACAATCAAATGACCTAATCATTGGAACCATGTACGCTCATAATTAAGATCTGCGAATGAAGGAACAAATGGATTCGATTGGTCATGTACATGCTATATATTCCCAAGCCAGATCAGCAAACTAAAAGTACAGAAAATGACAGATGCAACTATGTATATATGCAATGCATATGATTAATTAAGCACTTTAGCAAAGATAGATCTTAATTATACTGCATGGCAATGCATACGCATTCTCTCCGTCCTTTGATTATGGAGTTAATCAGCAAGAGAGGCACTTAAAAAATCCATGGAGTCAAATGGTTTACATGTGGATTCCACATTCATCAAGTAGAGAGAGAGTGTGTGTTTGTGTGTGTCTCGCAGGTGGATCGTAGTAAACACGAAACATGTGATGATCAAGTGGCTCGGTTGGTTGGGCATGTGCTTTGGATCCGAGACAGAGACATGGACCGACCCTTCCGATGCGCAGGCACATACAATATGCGCAGCTTCCAAAGAGGGAGAGGTCTGAGGTCGATCATCTCTCACCCTACGTGCGTCTTTCTGGTTGATTTGTGGGTGACCTATGAGTCTTGTCATCGTAGGACGGTAGGAGTATATATTCTGCAGTAGTCGGTTCAAGGTTATTAGGGTCATCACCACCATTACCTCCTAGATTGCCGCGACCTAATTTCCTCCTCCAAGAATAGAATCTGAATCACGCATGGCGCTGGCAGCTGTAGCAGTGTAAAGCGTGTAGTTTTCTGACTTCTCAATCTTTCAGAACGCTTTATAATTGTTTAAACTGAAAGTTGCAGAGAGATTGGCGCTTCCTGCAGGGCCTTCGATCAGCAACTTCCATTTTATGGCGAACCGACACACAGAGCAGCTGGTGCCAGTGCCAATAGTATATATCGTAGTACGATCGTAGTACGTATTCATATATAGGAAGATTGATCCCTGCCGGAAATGTTTTGCCAGTCGCTTGCTTGTAGTACTAGCTAGTATACGTGCAGTATAATCCTTCGACGAGCCTTCAAGAGCTGACACCTCAGATCCTCAGAGACTACTTTCATACTACTCTAGCGCGAATAGATCTTGAAGACAACGCACAGTCCGGCGGATATATAGGTCGTCACGAGCTCAAGTATGTGTGCGTTCTTGCATTGGCTTCTTGCGGCGAAACTGAATTGATCACAGTGCCTTCATAGTTCATACTCCTCAAATGCATTGACCGCATGCATGTTACTAAGACACGTAGAAGATGAAAGCATGTTCTCGTCGTTCCCATATGGAGCTTCCTCACATATTTGCTATAGCCTACACAAGTTGTTCTCCTGCATAGTAATATACTAGATCCTATAGGAGGTAGCTACCTTGATCTGATTTGACCCACGATATGTGTGCTGCTAGAAAAGTTATCTGCACTTGAAGCAACCAGACATTCAGTTGATATGGCCATACAAACCGGAGCTGCACATACATTCTCATGTGCTGGACCTGCTCATGATGATACAGTCATATGCCTACCTCTGCCCTCTGATCTACTGATGCTAAACAAAGTCTCAAAGAGACTGCTTTGTAGGTCAAGCAACAGTGCCCATGTGCCGCGGAGTCGCAGTCAAACGGCCACCGACACCGACCCAACAAGGAATAACAAAGGAATTAATCTCACCAATCAACGCGGAAGAATTGAAATGGGCTGGACCGGACAGGTATTCGTCTTCAATCTTCATGTTAAGAGTGACAAGAATTTTTTTTTTTTTTAATCTGTGTTCCCGAAAGGCCCACAAGACCGTGCATGGGCCGTCCGTGGCAGGAATCAGCTTCTCAAAGGGGGTAAAAAAAAAGGAGGCCCGCCCAAGTCTTTTAAAGCGCCCGCTCTTATTTTTGTCAGGTGAGGAGCAGGAACAGAGCAATGAGAAACAGAGTCAAAGACTCTGTCATTAGACTAATATAATAAATCAATTGATCAATCAATCAACGGTGACCACTAAACAAACACCGTTCAATAGCTGAGGGCAAGTACAACACGTCGCTTGAGTCCGTCTCTAAACAAACATTGTTCAACAGCTCGGCCATCATCAAGCTGCCAGCAAAGCCGTTCTGAAGTTATCATCAACTTGGGCATGGTTGTATTTCTATTCTGAATTTGTCTACCTAAAAACCTTTCGTTAAATGTGTTATAGGAATGCTTCTATGTTCTCCAAAAATTGTTATGTCCATCTTTCAATTACTCCCTCTGTTTCACAAAACATGCAGTTCTCACATCCCGAGGAGTCAAACTTCGTGAACTTTAACTAAAATTATATAAAAAAAAATAGTAACAATTGTGAGACAAAATAAGTACCGTTAGATTAGTTATGAAATATATTTTTATAATAAATTTATTTGAGACATAAATGATAACACTTTTTGCTATAAACTCGGTCAAAGTTGACATTGTTTGACCGGCATGCTTCCTATAATTGTATTTTTTTTTTTGAATGGAGGGAGTAAGTTTCTGAATTGTTAAGCGAAACATCAACACAAATTGATATTCATAACTAATCTCGACTACATGCATTAAACTGTTTGGAGATAACCCTGTTCGTAGGTCGTACGACCGGTCTTGTTAACTGTTTGTATATCAGATTTCTCTCTTTCAGAGAGTAGAGACAACCCCTGTCTAGATATATTGTACATGCCCCGTGCAGATGCAAACAAAGCCTGCGACTTTGTGCTTCATTATCCGTATTGAATGATTTTGATTTTTGAACGGATAATGGTTTTGATTTTTGTTGCATTGAACGTGTATATACAGTATAATAAACAAGCAGTGGCATTTTCGTCCTCATCCGTTCTCTTATATTAGAAGCAGAACAGAGTTCGTTTTTTTTTTTTTTTTTTTTTTTGTTTTGACCT
This sequence comes from Hyparrhenia diplandra, assembly GCA_015847255.1. Lineage (NCBI taxonomy): Eukaryota > Viridiplantae > Streptophyta > Magnoliopsida > Poales > Poaceae > Hyparrhenia > Hyparrhenia diplandra. The sequence continues at coordinate 117,420 of JADLZK010003243.1, forward strand.
GACCTCTCGCTCTCAGATTACAATATCTTGTGCAAGGCCGGAATATGTCTTAATCTCCCTCCTAGTCAGAAAAGCACAAAAGGGCAGCCCACTGCAAACTGCTGGCCATCTAATTGTTCAAGTTGCTGTGTTCAGGACTTCTGAATTTAGAACACTTATTTCGATTATTAGGATGATGAAAGCATGCACAATAAACAAAGTGTTGAATTTAAAAAGCAATAAACAAAGTGTACGTTGGGAAAACGGCTGTGAGAGTAATGCTGCACAATGATGGTTGGCAACTCGGGCGGGCCTGGTCCGTTGTTGGTGTGAGTGGGTTAGTGCAAGCCCACTATTGCAGGATCTTGGCAGCACATATATACCGAGCCTGAATTCCAGCCGGATCAATCAATAACAATACAATAGAACTCATAGGACAGCTTACATACTAAATCTTTCAGGCACAGCTAGCACGGTCCTTTTGTTTAATGTACGTGATCTCCACGACCATGAAAACACTAGTAAAGAACTAAGCTCGCATCACTATTTTTGTTGCCCTTCTTCATTGTACTATCTTATGATCTCCAAGAGCCCAGAGGTCACCCTATAAGTAGGCTAGCCATGCGCCATTTCCCTCTCACCATACCGATCGCTCTAACGAGGTTCCCAAAGATCGACAAAACAAGCTAAGATCGGTATGGCCTCAGCAGCAGCGCGCAACGGCTCGGCCGCGGCGGCGACGCTCATGGTGGCCGTGTCCATCCTGGCACTGGCCGCCGGCGGCAGCGCCCAGCTGCAGTACGGGTTCTACAAGGGCAAGTGCAACGGCACCGACGTGGAGAAGGTGGTGCAGGGCATCGTCGGTGCCCGCTTCGCGCGCGAGAACCCCGTCGTCGCCCACCTCCTCCGCATGCAGTTCCACGAGTGCGCCGTCAATGTACGTGCCTCCGTGTACAATTAGCAAGTCCACGTGTGTGTTGCTTTGGTTTGTTAACGTTGGTATACAATGCCAGGGCTGCGACGGTGGTCTGCTGATCGACGGCCCCGGCGCCGAGAAGACGGCGCCGCCGAACCTTAGCGTCATGGGCTACGACGTCATCGCGGCCATCAAGGCGGAGCTGGAGCGGAGGTGCCCCGGCGTGGTGTCCTGCTCCGACATCCAGATCCTCGCCACCAGGGACGCCGTCTTCCTGGCCGGCGGGGCCGCGTACGCGGTGCGCACGGGGCGGAGGGACCGGCGGCGGTCGGTGGCCTCCGACGTCAAGCTCCCTTCGGCCGAGTTCACCGCGGCGCAGACAGTCGCGTTCTACGGTGGGCTGGGGCTGAGCTCGTTCGACGCGGTGCTTCTGCTGGGCGCGCACACCGTCGGCAAAACGCACTGCAGCGCCATCAAGAACAGCCGGCTCTACAGGTACGGCGGCAAGCCCGGCGCGACGGACCCCAGCATGGACCCGAGCTACGCCTTCATGTACAAGAACCGCGTGTGCCCTAACGTGCCCTCATCGGACAACAACGACGTGTTCCTGGACGACCCGTGGACCGCGCTCAAGGTGGACAACCACTACTACAAGAACCTGCAGCAGAAACGTGGCGTGCTCGCCTGCGACCAGAACCTGTACAAGGACGGGTCCACGAGCTGGATCGTGGACCTGCTCGCCAAAGACAACGGACTCTTCACCTCGCTCTTCCCCAAGGCGCTCGTCAAGCTCAGCGAGGTCAACGTGCTCACGGGAACGCAGGGAGAGATCCGCAAGGTCTGCAACAGGTTCAACTGATGATGATCCACCATTATATCGATCACCGTACATCTGATGTCATTGCCCTTCTCCTTCCCATTTGCTCTATCATATCAAAGTTACTACATCACTTCCGCGTCAAGGTTGATTCATTCTTTTTGTGTAACATGATGCCGGTTTAATTTGTAAAACAAACACGATGAGTTAATGTAGCCCATTTATGATAAATCTCAGAAATTCAGATGAAAAAAGATAGCTTTTGAGTATATCCATCATGGAAGTGACAAAGCATTCCGTTTCCGGAGATATGATCACCGACGTGCGAGCCATGCTCTGATTGTACTTAAATTGAGGCGAAACGGGGCAATTCACCCAAGCGTGCCACCGACCATCGGGCCAAGCCAATCCGCGAAGGATCACTCAAATTGAATCAAAAACTGATTCCATATCGTGGAATCGCTGCTAGTATTTTTAATTATCCTGTGGGAGTCTTTCCTTTATATTCCTTAGGGGCTCCCCTGCACCATGAGAAATTAACCAGAGAAGACCTATGACTTTAGTTTTATTTATTAGATAAAGAATAGTATTTTAAAGGCGTGTTTGGCAGAGCTCCCGCTCTAGAAAAAAACAGCTCTAAAGCTGCAGATCCGCGCAGCTCCACCGTGGAGCAACTCCACTACGGATCGAAAATCCTGAAAAGCGTTTGGTACAGCTCTAGATTTTTTACGATCCCTATGACATCTAGGGCCCGCATGTGGGAGAATAGAAATAAAAAACACTTCCTTTTCCTTCGCGTCCGGATTCCACGCGCGGCGCATCGAGCGCTGGCTCGCGAGGGGACGCCGCTCGTCCTGCCCTACCTGCCGCGCGCCAGCCGCCGGAGCTGCTACTGCCGCCGTCGCCGCCGCCGCATAGCCTGCAGAGCCTGTGCAGATGATGCGGGTGCGGCGTCGCTGAACGGAACAAGCGAGGCAAGGACTCGTCACTAGTGCCGGGCGTGCGTGACGACTGGTGGCAGGCGCACGTAGACGTAGGGCCCTGCCCTTGTTGCCACCCGACGGAGACTCCTCTTTGGACCCTGCCTCATAATTGCTCTACTTTGGATCGGGAATATGTGAAACATCAATTTTCAACGCATCATCGATCACGGCTGCGCCGGCGGCCGCGGGGAAAAAGTTACCTGAAGAAGACGAAGTAATAAAATGAACCGGTCATTTTCCATTAATCGATGGCAAGTGGTGGGTAATTTCTCTCAACTCCACCAAATCCGCGCGGCTCCACCACTTTTTTTTTGGAGCAGATCTGCGATGGAGTTCTTGGAGCTAAAACTGTTTGGCTGAAAAAATTCAGAGCAGAGCTAGATTTTAAGATCTGGAGCTACGTGGAGCTCTGCCAAACACGCCCTTAGATCCGGCTTCATCTATAATCAGACCAATTATTACAAAAAGAAGAGGCTAAAGGCCAGAAAAACTATATAAAAAAATCATCTGCGACATTTCGTCTGGAAGACCAGGCTAATTATTACACAGAAGAGGCCAAAGGCCACAAAAACTAAGAAAAAAATCATCTACGGCATTCCATCTGCAAGACGAGAATACACCGCCGAATGAATGGCAACAACATAAGAATCCAGAGGGAAGACTAAGCTGACACCAACACTAACAACCTAAGGAGGGATGTTCTAAAAACGGCGTTTTCAACAAGAACATGGCGCATGTGCTGCGGTGATGACGACAACTCCAGCGAGGAAGTGGCACCCACAGGCGTCGCTGTCGTCTAAAGACTCCCGCCGAAATCCATATAACAATCCAGTTATTTGTCCGAACATTCGCCCAAATTGAATTTGCCGATTTGAAAGTGCTTGTGATAATTCGCATTGAAACATCACTAGACGACTAGGATTTAGGAATCGTGGAGTCAGACTGAGAGCCGTTAGATTGGTCCATCAAGGCCGTCCGTTTATTTGAATTAGCAACGAACGATCCAACAACCCTGCCCAAGGAGCTCTGCTGGCTTTCCCGATCCGCACGGCCGCCGCCGCACCCCCAATGCCCGTCCCCGGCGAGCCGTCTCGTCCGGCGTCGCCTCCACAGTACTCGGGCCTCCTCGCCGCTCTCCACAGCTGCATATCTGGCGGCAACGCCCCCGCGGCTGTCTCCCTTCTGCCCACCCTCGCTCGCGCCGGCCTGCGCGCGCCGTTCCTGCTCCTCACCTCCCTCGCGGGCCTCCTCCTGCTCCGCCCAGCCGCGCCGTCCTTTCCCTCCCTGGCTGGCCGCCTCCTCCTCTACGTCCGCCTCGCCGGCCTCAAGCGCCTCGTCCCCTGCTCCACTCAGCTGGCCGACCGCCTCCTCTCACTAAACTTCCTCCTCGGCCGCCCGCGTGACACACGCCGGCTGTTCACCAAAATGCCTCGCCCCAGCGCCCACTCCTACAATGCCATGCTCGCTGGGTACGCACGCCTGGCACTCGCAGCACCTGCTTCTGAGGTCTTTGCTTCCATGCCACACCGGGAACTCTTCTCTTACAACGCTGTTATGCTCGCGCTTGGGCGTGGCGGCGAAGCGCGGGGAGCTGTGGAGCTGTACTCCGAGCTCCGGAACATGTACCCCTCCCTTGGGTACAACCATCACACCTTCTTGGCACTCCTTGTGGCCGGCGCCCAGCTCATGGATAGGGAGCTTGCCAGACAATTCCATGGCCATTTGGTGGTTCTCGGTACTTGTCTGATGTGAAAATTGCCAGCTCTCTTCTTGATGTTTATAGAAAATGCCATTGTGCTGATGATGCTAGGAAGCTGTTTGACGAGATGCATATTAAGGATGTTCACATGTGGACGACAGTAGTTTGTGCCTGTGCTGAAGATGGCCAACTGGCTACCGCTCGTCAGCTCTTCGATCAGATGCCAGAGAGGAATGCATTTGCATGGAATGCCCTCATCGAGGGATATGTTTGCCATGGGCAGCCAATGGATGCATTGAATATGTTTCAACACTTGATGAAGGAAGGTTTGCAGCCAGATCAAATCACCTTGGGTTCTTGCCTGAGTGCTTGTGCAGCTATGCGTTCACTGGAACTTGGGCAGCAGATCCATGGAATGTTGCTAAGATGGGGTTTTGATCGAAGTGTAATGATCATTAGCTCAACCATTGACATGTATTCAAAATGCAGCTTTTTGTCTGGTGCCATAGAGGTCTTTAGCCTAACTGGTAGGGAAAGGAAGAATACAGTGTTGTGGAATGGCATGTTGTCTGCTCTGTGTCATCATGGTCTTGGACAGGATGCCATTGGATTGTTTGTTCAGATGATTCATGAAAGACAGAAGCCTGATGCTAATACATTCTTTCTGGTTTTGACGGCTTGCTGCCACTGTGGCTTAGTTGAAGAAGGGATGAATTTCTTTGATTTGATGAATGAGAGATACAGGATTGTTCCAGGACAAGAGCACTATTTTTGTGTGGTTGATTTGGTTAGCCATGCATCATCCGATGATAAAGTAATTGAATGGATCAAAAGCTCACCATTTGGTTTTAATGTACAAGTTTGGGAAGTTCTTGTTAGGAATTGCACCATGCATGGGAACATTGAATTGTTGAATAAGGTAGAGGAGCAACTGGCTAGATTGGACCACCCAGAATGAATGGACGGTTGTTCTTAGTTTGGCTTATGAGGTTGAAAGGATGGTCATGCTTGTTCGATGCACAGAAGCCATTAATTTCTATAGGCAGAGATAAGACGACAACTGCATCCTTGCAGAGTACGTGACTGTATTGGTCCAAAATATACCTCAATGAGGGATCAAGTGGGCATCAGAAATTCGGAATTATGATGTGTTCTGCACAATTGAAGAAATAGATCATTTTATGGACTGTTCAAGGAATATTCTCAAGTGAATGATGTCCTGTTGTTTGTCTTCCCAATTGATGGGGAATGAGATGTAGAGATTTGCAGCTTTTTCTCAAGCGGAAAACGTGCTGTCACATCACATGCTACAGAAGGAATAGGGAATTTTACATCATCTTCCAACTAATCTTCTTAAAAACGATGCTGTGGCTTTTCATTTTTTTATCCAATAATTTCATATACATGTTATAGGCTTATTATAGCTGTATGTGTTCCAAGAATCCATTCAGGAATGCTGTACATATTCTCATTTTCTTTTTGTCGCATTAAAGCAAGAGAATACAATTATCTTTTGAGCTGACAAATAATCACTTTGTTTGGAAATTTCTAAAAAAATGAAGTCAATTTGGACAAGGTTTGTGTCAAACATTAGGAATATAAATTATGAATAACTTTTAAGTCGTTGTTTGGAAATGTGAAACCATATGAATATAATTATCTGGGTCTTGGCTGTGTTCTCCTCTTCAAACATTGTATTTCCGTTATCCTTTAATGGAAATAGGGTAGATCCTCGCTTCGAAAAAATATGAATAGATTTGTCTTGAAAAAAAAATACTTTACATATATCAATTTTTGATAAATATTTATATAAAAACATGACTGCGGTCCAAAAACGACTTTATTGTTTTTAGTATGGAGGGACTATGATATACTTCTAGACCATTTGCATACATCTTTTGTTCTGAATGAGGGAACAAGATGTGACAATCCACTAGTCCTCCATACAAAAAAAGAGAAAGCTACTCTATAAAGCTACTCTAGTTCATTCTGTTCTTCGACAGATTACAGATGATGCATTATAAATAATGTGCTGCAATTTTGCATGCCAGCTGGCTCAGGAATCTGGATAAAAGTATTTACATCATTGATCACCGAATAATTTTTTCTGCCGCATCCTGATAAGCATAAAAAAAAAAAGAAAGCTCAAACTAAGAGCAAGAGCAATTATTTTCTATATACCCTTCTTAGATGTAAAGACGTATATTTTGGAATTCTTACCGTATATGCATGTAACACTGGCAAACATTTCTCAAGATCACAAAAACAACATTCCTTTCATCCATTATAATATTTTCTTTTCACAAGAGTGCATGGCACATGAAACAAAGAATCAACAGCAGATTGGTTTATTCAATTAAACCAATAGGTCAATAATAACTAGAAAAAGACATGTCTAGATGTCCTGCATCTGCATGAGACAGCATGAGAATACAAGTGGAGCTAAGCTCACACTAATCAAATTCATATATGTACATCTCAAATCTCATACCTTAATGATACTATTTAGTTCACAGATACTATATGTGCGCTCATTTTGAACATACATGTACTCCATTCTCCCAGACAAAAGTTGTTCTACACCTACATATTCTACCAAGCATAGTTTATTCTGTTTTTCCTAGCCAAATATAGATGGGGTCCATTCAGCAAATGTTTGTGCGACTAAATTGCATGGTGCTCTATCTTCATATTTGTGATGTGAACCTAAGCTCTTGGCTCTGTCTTGTACTCTGTTCAGGTTTTGATGTTCCTGCTTCGTTCAGTGACACAATCTTATAGTCCCTCCATTTTTTTTTTACATGTCGTATTAGTTTTTTCTTAAGTTAAAACATTATTAAATCTTAACTTTGACTATCAATTTAACTTAGGACAACTAATAACGCATGTAAAAAATAGTATGTTTTTGAAAGCTACCCATTGCACATTTTAGCCATCTGCTAATATGTTGACCTGGAAGTTGCAAGAGGTCATGTATAATGCTTTTCCCAAACTGGCACAGAATACACTAGAGTTCCCAGCACAAAAGAAAGCAGGAAAGTGGATGTGGCATAAACAAAGGCCCTGGCAATCTGCCCGCTTCTTCTCATTGTATACACTTCAGCAGCAAAAGTAGACACTGTGCTCAAGCAACCAAGGAAGCCAAGCTGTATTCCACTAATAATAGTTGTTGATCGCTTTGTATGTACCTGTAAGAAAAATCAAACGAATCAGATATACAGGCTAATATATGGAAGAGTCAATATACCCACTACAAATGGTGAATTTGTATGAAAAATTATTTGGCCATACCGCTTTGGATGTTACAGCAAGAACCGCCATGATGCCTGCAGCAAGAACATTGGCTACCAGAGTCCCAATGGGCAGCCATTTCAAGGATCCCTGCTTGCCAATTCCCTGGCCATTGAGCCTCGCCAGGTACCAGCGTAACCAAACTCCTGGAGGTGCTACTGAGCAGCCCATCCATAGGACAGCACCATCAGCAAGACTATGCATCTTTACTACAGTCAACACAATGCTCAAAACCCAAAAGAAAGACATCAAAATTATCATCACTGACAAAAGCATAGACTGCTTAGTCCTGGTATCCACCCTCCAGTGCTCCCAGTCATATTTGTGACCTATCAAACTCTTCTCCCTGACGTATTTCAGGATCAAACTCCGTGAGGCGCTCACCCGTTTCAGCACCAATCGTGATGGACTCATTGACAATGAACATCCCTAAATCAATGTTGTTAGACATCAGAAGGATTATTTTCTTCCTATTTTTGGTTTGATAATATCTAATTTAGGACATATTGCACTTTATCATAAAAAAGATGATGGGATACCTAGTACTACGCCCGCTATAGCATATACCCAGTGGCCTTTGGAAGACAAACCAACCATTTTCTGGTTCCACCCACTGAAGGTTGTAAGGCTTCCCAGGTATCCAGTTGTGATTCCGACGATAAGGTGGTCAGATATATATCGTATATCAGCCTTGAATATGATACCAAACCAGCCCATCAAGAAAGACCCAAGCTGACCCAAGAAATTTTCAATCAACATGAGTTAGTACATATAAAATCCCCTGTAGTTTCTCCAACTCAAGGTATAACTCTAGCCCTAAAAGGATTATGCATACCATATTAGATGGAAGGTCAGGGTAAAGCAGGCTTTGGTCTGAGGTGAGTGCCAAGCAGTCTGGGCCAAACAGCTTCTGGAGCCCATACCTTGTGAATACCTTATGAGTTATTGAAAGCATAATTAGTCCAAGGGAACTAGCATAATGCAAGATAGGTAATCATCCTCTAACAGCAATCTTGCCAGATCTTTCAATGATCTAAACAAGTAAACATCCAAACATCAATACTTGGTGCTGGCAGACACCTAAGTTGGAATAGTATGTTCTAAAAAATATAAATATAAGATTTCTCTAAATTTCAATGTTCCAGGACATTCATTAGTAAAAGCACATGAAACGGCAAGTGTTGCACATAACATTAGATCAGCACAGATTAAGTAACAGCTATCACAAAGATCCTCATGTAAGACATTAGAGAGTTACTAAAAAAAAGCCAAAGACAGCTAAATGGATCATATAAGCAGCATAGTCGAGCCTCAGAGAAAGCTTATATGGTTCAACCTACAGGCAGACCAAACCATGGTTATGTCAGCATATATAGCAAAAAATAAAACCTTTCAGCAACATATCAACGGACCATCGAAACGTATGAGAATGGCAAGTAGCTGCTCAACTCCACTACTATCTCTACCTTGGTAGAGGAATCTGCTAGGACGTTAGAAGTAGTATCTTTTGTCTCCACTGAAGATACAGGTGCTGATGCAAATTTGTCACAGTTTTGCTTTTATTGCATCATCTGAAAGAGGGCCAATCTTATGATGCTCAGAGATTCTTTCTGTATCCTCTTCAACATCGCCTTCGGGCGATAGAACTCGACCACTTTCGATGAGCTGAGCCAGAACTGAGCTATCGATGTCTCCTAGCAATTGATCCGCCGACTGAAGAGAATGCCTCATTGAGCTCAGTATGGAGTCCCCATCTCCCTTGAGAGGCTGATGGATCCCCTTGAACCCTGTCTGCTACTTCTCCTACTTAACATTGAGCCAGACCTACCAGCTAAGGAAGGACCGGTGGAATCCATAGATGTGCTTCTCGCATAACCCAGGTGATTCCCCTCAGAAACATTGCTCCTAGCTGAGGAGCTCTCCATTCTTTTTCAGGGTTGTTTCTTCAGCTACAAAGACAGATAACAATCCTGCACAAAAAATCAATGTTATGACATGAGTCAGTAATCCATGATTCATAAATTCCCTTTCTTTTCTCCATTTAAAATTCATAGGCCATATAAATTCTGGAAGCATGGAAGCCAATCAATGAGTAGGACAAAAAAGATAGGATTCGGTACGTTTTTGTAGGTATCTGGACAAATCACATGACAGCTGTGAAGACCGAGGAGACTGGACAGTCGTGTTTACTTCCTCCGTTCCACAATATTTCGGTTTTTTGACTCATATAAAGCGTGTTTGACCCTCTCGCCTTATTCAACTTTTTTTTTTTAATAAATATTACCACTTTTTTGTTATGACTTATTACATCACTAAAGATATTATAATGACGTTTTGTTTGTTTTATAATTTACATAAAAATTTGAATAAGACGAAAGCAGTAAAACACAATTTATATGAGTCAAAAAGAATTGCAAGTATTGTGGAACGGAGGGAGTACAATAATCTACAAGCAACATTTTTTTCTTCAGTCGAATCAAATACTTTGCAGTACATGTACGTACATCACTATTCTCCAGACATCAAAATGGAACTTTTATGAAAGAAAGAAAAATGGGAACCGTCCGGAGTTTCTGAAAGGGACAGGAAACTTTGCCGGGAACACATATGATACACGCGAAACGAAGACAAGAAACAGAAAATTAGTTTAATCAAAAGTAAGCGTATAGAAAAGAAGAAGATTTAAACATGTCTGAAACCGTGACAGCGCCGTTGAAGCGAGGGAAACAAGTGGCGTCGTCTGATTAGGCTGCTACTGAATTGAATAGACTAAAAGATTAATATCGATCCCCTAAAGGTGCCTGCCTTTTGACATCTCGATACTGATTGTTTGGTTGTTAGTAATCAGCTAGTCAGTCTAATCACGATACCAATTGTTCTTTTAGCTTTAAAGGTTCCAATGGTCAAGTAAGGTGGGAGGAAGATCAGCAGGACGAACGAACCCCACGCCTACCTAGTTTCCACGGCCCAGCAGCGATCCAGCGAGGCGTGTAAATGGTGGCCGAGCAGCGGCTGCACGGGCGGGAGGCGAGGCGGCCGCGTGTGCAAGCGTCGAGCACGGCCGCCATGCTGTGGGCGGGCTGCAACCACTCGAGCGGCAAGGCATGGCAGCCGGTGGGTGGGATTTCTTCGATTGGCTTCTTTGGTTCTTGAATCTCCTAGATTTGAAGAAATAACAAGATAAACTGGTATGGCTAAATCGTCGGTTTCTCTGATTCGCCTCCACGGATCGGTTTTCAGTTTCTTGAAGAGCAGCTGGAACGGAAGGACGGGGAAGGGAAAGACGAACTCCAAGAATTACCTTGTTGGGATTTAGGAACTCGAAGAGGAGGGAGGGAGGGAGGCGACGGTGGGCGGCGCGGGCGGGCCTTTTCTGTCTCCGGTCGTCCCCTTTGTCTTCAGACTCCCTCCTCGTCCACGTCCAGAGAACTAGTTAGGCAGGGCAACGTTCTTCTTCCCACCCTTTTATCTCCCTTATTATAGGGAGAATTAGATCACTGCCATTGAAAGATTATGACTTTTAAAAAATACCATCAAAAGATTTAGCCTTAGAAAAATAGCATTGAAAGGTTGCTCTGTTGTTGATTTCTACCATTCTCGTTAGCTTGTCGTTGATTCTCGAAGACGAAAAAAAGCGGTGAAAAAAAAGATTGTAGAAATTTTCTCCCTTCCACATCCCGCACCGGGCAGGGCGGCTGACTACTCACCGTATTAGATTTGGTTTGAACTCTGATCGGTTCTGTTTTGGGCCATGTGTATTCATCAGCGGGTTGCGTACTCGCTTTGGACTCGGAGTTTTGATCGCGCGACAGGACATATTTGGCGTAAGAAAAAGTGGTGAGAAAAACATGGCGAAATTTCACATTCTCCTCTCACGAAACTAAATGTATATTGCTGACCGGCCAAGTCATGGGTCACAATTAGAGTCTATTCGGCAATTGATTGAACATTTGGCCAAAGCAAGGCGACAAACCGAGACTCATTTGGACGCAGATGATCTCTAGGCGAGATGATGGTTTTGCGGACCTCGCCCTACGAGGAAGCACACGAGGTCGGGCCGGGGCCATCATAGATGCCTAATTTAATCTTAAACCGGAGAACGACAGGGAAGCGCTTGGACCTAAAGCACCGGAGCCTTGAGCGGACAACAGAGCTGCAGCCTGCAAGCCGCACGCCACATGCTGGATCCGGTTTTCGCACTACGCAATGTCGACCCACCGCTTGCCGGCCGCCCTTGCTCGCCCGAAGCCGCCCGCCTCGATTCGCGCTCAACGCCCGGCCGGCGCCCGTCGCCCGCGGCCACCCTTGCTCACCGTAGCCGCCCGCCTTGCGCCACGCCTTGGTATGGACCATTGGTATTAGATATATAGAGTGAAGTTATTAGAATTAGAATTTAATTTGGATACAACTTGGTATGGACGTGCGGTACACGGGGATAGCTGCATGTTTTATTTTATTATTGGAAAAAGTCTACTTAACCCCCTCAAGTATTGGCCTGTGTCTAACCATTACCACGAACTTCAAAACCGTCTAACGAGCACATTAAACTTTGTCAAACCGTCTAATCCACCCCAGGGGGTGGTTTTGGAGGGCTGTTTTGCTTACGTGGCGTCCGGCGTGGAGTGGTTTTGACACGGTGGCGCAAGGATGGATTCGGGTTTGTTGAATTGAATCGACGGGCGGGGCCCCAAGCTGTCGGGACACGCTCTCCCCCCCTCACGGATCCCCACGGGCGCCACGGGCAGACGCCTTGCCGCCCTACATCCTCGCCCGGCCACCGCCCCCTTCTCCTTCTCGGCTGCGGCTACTATTCCCTCCCTTCCTCCTCCCTCCGCCGGCAAGCGCGGCCCCTCCATGCTCCCTCCGGCGTCCGTGAGCAGATCCCAACGGCGCCCAGAAGCTCGGAGCTCGAGGGGCTGGCCCGTCGCGGTGGGTGGAGCTGGCCTTGGCCATGTCGCCGCTGTCGCCACTGCCCTGCATCGTCTCCGTCACCTTGCTGTGAGGCGTGAGCTACTGGCCTGCTGCTACTAGCATCCGTTGTGCGTGCATGGCGTGGTGGTGCGGCGTCGGCGGCTGCTTTTGCACACCCCTCATGCAGGCGGCAGGCCCAGACCCTGCATCGACTGCATGTCTGTTCGGCCGTTGGCTACAGCGCAGCGCCGTAGTCCGCAGAGGCGGCCACAGCGTGCGTGCGCCCTTGTCTCCGCGGAGAGCACGCACGCACGCACGGGCGCAATACTTGTTAAGACCTGCTCCGCATCTACTCCGTACGTACAGTACTCATCTTCTTCTTTGAGACAGCGTGCGCTGCATTATATTCGTGTACTCCCTTCGCCCCATTGAGTTTGTCACCCCGTTTCCGTGCCATCTTTTTTCAATGCTTCGCCTTATTCAAATTTTTTGGACAAACATAATTTATTTTGTTACGACTTATTTTATCAATAAAGATACTTGAATATTGATTATTTTATTTTATAATTTGCATAAATATTTTGAATAAGACGGATGGTCAAATACGAAATTCAAAAGTTAAGAATTGTCGAGAAGCTAGCACAGGCCCCGACGGACGGACGGACTGTGCCGTGGGCTGAGTTTTTTCCGGTGGAACCTGCCGTTCTGTCTGGCTGCTAGTACATCGGTAGGACCGTAGGAGAGTGGACAACTGATGCCAGCGGTGTAAGTCGTGTAACAATCATGTTCAACCAATCTTACTACACTATCTAATCGCTATCCCAAGCTACACGGGTCGATCTTCTGGACCATTGAACGGAGCATGCCCATCTATCTGACAGCTAGGCCCCACAGCACATTACTTGCCAAGTTGGAGTGCCACTTAGGCAATACCAGCGCCACGTAGGCAAAACCAGGTGCTCAAAACCGCTCAGGGGGTCTTTTGCATGGTTTGGCAAAGTTTAATGTGCTCGTTAGACGGTTTTGAAGTTTATGGTAATGGTTACACACAGGCCGATACTTCAGGGGGTTAAGTAGACTTTTTCCTTTTATTATTAGATTGATCATGGACGGACTCCTTTGGCGCGAGGACGGATGAAAAGAAAACAACATGAACACAGAGGCGGATATATATGGAGGCAGGCGTGACGCGATTAAGGCCCATATAGAGGCGGGACGAAAAAAGGAGATGGACAAAAATTTTCTCTCTTTATTAGTAGGTATAGATAAGAAATTATTATTAAGGAAAAATGTTCTGGCCGTACTAACAATGATTCGCCAAGCTATATGGCACAGTACAAGAAGTCTCTTATTCCTATCTTGTGTTTAGATCCCTAAAAATTGGCACTATAGCACTTTTCGTTTTGTTTGTGATAAATATTATCCTATTATAGGATAACCGGGCTCAAAAGAATCGTCTCACAATGTATACATCTAAACTATTAAGAAAAAGTTTACCTATATTTCATACTCGAACATGCATCTTTTAGTGCATTTAATGCTTCGATGCGATGGGAATTTTGAAAATTTTAGAGAAAAGTTGAGTAACTAAACACACCCTTAATTGGAAACAAAGTACAAGAACAAGTTATAATGTTAAATATAGTGGCATTAGCCGGAAGAAAAAGCATGAAAACTCTAGCTATTCAGTCCGTTCAAGAAAAAGAAGCAAAAAAAAAAAAAAAAGGTTTATCTAAGAGTTAAATGCTTTGTGGGCATCCGAACTTGCGCGTGTGTCAAATAGGTCCATGGACTTAGAAACCGGACATCTAGCCCCTCGAACTTGCGAACCCGTTCACCCCAAGTCCAACCCAGTTTTTGCGGGCTTACATGGCGGTTTTCCAAAGGCATTAATAGCGATGTCGATGTCGTACGATGACATCGAAACTCTTTTTAAATTTGTGAAATTGATATCTTTTTTGTTGTTGAGCTCCAAATATTGTAAATAACATATCAATTTTGATCGTCTCAACCAGACTCTTTGCAATGGTGTACTCAGTTTTTTATTATTTGAGATAGTTTTATTTCGTGTAAAATTAAATATTTCTATAAATGAGTGATATTTTATTCTCACTTGCAATCTTATATATATTTACGCGCAGGGGGAAGGATTTTTCGAACCACCCAAAGATTGGGAGCAAGTATTGGGTACTGTTGGAGTTGCTCTTAAGGCTTTCTTTGGTTAGACTTTTAAACTTTTTTTTGCAAAAACAAAAGACAATCAAAGGATGAAAAGCCACGGCTTTTTACACCAAAAGTTGTTTTTTTTTAGAAAGGATGGCAAAAACTTTGCCGCGATTTCTATTAGACGAAAAAAGAAAAAGGCAAATGTCGACCAGTTTTTTTGACCGAAACCGGGCGAAAACCATACAAATGTGGAGGGTACCCTACTCCACCGGGACACCTAGGTACCAAATCAACTCAACTCGCGCCACAACTAGCGCCCACTCAACTCAACCTTGGGGAGTGTTCCACTCCCCTACTACTGGGGAACCACTAAAAACAACTCGAGCAAGATAAACAAAGAAAAAAACGCTCGGTTGGATTGAGTCATCAACACGAGGCTCCAACACCGCCACTCGATCGGATTGGGACATCGATACGAGCCACCACTCCACTAAGACTACAAAATTGTGGCAGCAACCACCAAAGAAAAGAAAAACCAAAACAAACACAACACAAAGGGACACCGCCACTATCCGGGAAAGGGGCGAAAGCAAGCCGATGAGAAGCGCGCCGTCGTCACCAACGTTGTGCCCCCGCAAAAAAGCCGCAGCCCGCTGCAATCCCGAACAGCTACCTGGACTCCTCCGCCATGGTGAAAGGTCCTAATGGCTAGAGGGGGGTGAATAGCCTATTAAAAAATCTACAAACAACACTAAGCAAGGCGGTTAGTAAATAAGACGGCGTGAAGTTTAATAAGCAAATGCTTCAAACTAATTACGCAAGCCTCCTAGCAATTCTAGCAATTCTAATGTCTCTAATCACAAGCAATGGCTAGGTTGCTAAGTTACTCCTAGGTAGACAAGATATACTAACTAATTTCTACCACTAGGAGCTAACAAGGCTAAGCTAACTAAACAAGCTACACACACACTAAGCACCCTAACAAGATATACTACGAAAGTAATGTAAGAGGTGCTAGAATACAATACCACCGGTGTAGTGTCGAGGTTGTAGCCAATCACCGTGATCACCAAGAAATGTCCAACGAGCAAGAACAAGTGACACGATGATTTTTACCGAGGTTCACGTGCTGCTTTAAGACGCTAAGTCCTCGTTGTGGCGACACACTCACTTGACGTGTGCTAAGCTTAATGGCCGAGTGCCAAAACCCCTATGGGCGCCAAGCAAACGATCACAAGAGAGGGTCCAACAAGCCACGAGCAATCCACTAGTGCTCCTTTCACGAATCTCCCGCGGGGTAAGGAACGACCCCTCACAATCACCACCGGTGTGGCCTCAAACAAGCTCCACTTGAGCTCAACACCGCCTCTTGCTCCAAGCCGCTAGGGAACCGGGCAAATTCCCAAGAAAACAAGAATCCCGCGGCTTCTCCAAGGATGAAGTGCCTCTAGATGCAACCGATGATGCAAAGCACTTCTATCACTCTCAATCTCACCAAGAATTCGAGTTAATGGATGGAGAGATGAGTGGAGAGGAGTATCAAATGCTCACTAGCAAGTTAGAAGCTTCAAATGTGCAAGAGAGAGCCTAAGGAACCGACCAACCAAGTATATATAGGGCTCCTCTCGAAATAGAGCCGTTGCTCTCAAAATTTGCTCTCAAGACTGACCGGGACGCCTTGACGGGAACCACCGGTGGTGCCGTCGAGGGTCCGGTCGGTGCTTCCCGTCATCTGAGACAAGCCACGGGCCCTGGCGGCACCCTTCGTCCACGCAGCGCCCGGCCACCGGTTCGGCCGACACGGGAAGCATCCGGTCGAGGGTCGGTCACGCGCCCCGCAAAAACCTGCTGCGCGGGCTCTCGCGCGACGCACCGGCCGGGACGCTTCCGGTGCGTAGCGTCCGTCGCACCGGCAGGCGTCCGGCCGCCTCGATACCGCTTCTTCTTCCTTTTTCTTTGCTCTTTGCTTCAAACTTGCTTCGCCTCTTGCCGTAGGTTGCCAACACGTCCAAGATGACCACGTTATCACCAATGTTAGCACGTCGAGATGTTAGGCAAGATCGAGTTAGTGCTCTCATGTCCCTAAATGCAATATGCAAGTCAATTGGACCTAGAAGCACTTCATGCAAGGATTGTCGCGGCATCCCTCTTGATAGTCGGCTATCTATCCTATAATGTGATCACACGCTCTATCGTGTCTTGATCACCGAAAGGAAAACCCTATCAAGTATACCTTTGCCTTGATCTCTCGGGTTCCTCTCAAGCCGATCACCGAGCTTAACGATCCATCATGTCCACCAACATTGTCCATGTTCATGATCATCATGCTCCTTGTCATCAACCTAATTCTATCTCAAGTCATACACTTAGAGCAAAGGATTAGTCCACAAGTGTGTCATCAATTTCCAAAACCAAACTTGAGATTTCAATCTCTCCCTTTTTGGTAATTGATGACAACCAAACTCACAAAGATTTGAAATAAAATTCAATTGAACTTGAATTGCTTGCCCATAGCATTTTGATCATGAATCAAGGATTGGACAAACATTTCAAAGGTTCGGTTTTGGTAGTAGTAGCTCCCCCTACATATGTGCTTCCATGTGTTTGGATCAATTTTGGCACATATGTTGGATAGAAATCTTGGGGAGAGATACTAATACCAAAAAAGGGATGCTAAGGTTCTAGAATTTGGACCTTTGAAGCGTGAAACCATCGGAGTCCTTAGCATCATGTATCTAGACATTCATCAAAACTCAACATACCCCATGAGATCAACATTATAGGCTAAAATGTGAGCTTTGTCTAGATACATCCTATGCATGCTAGTTGGTCAATACACCAATCAATTTTCAAAAAAACTAGCATACACCAAGCAATCATGTATATTGTATTTAGATTGCCAATGCAACATTTCATTATGATCATGCACATACAAATGCACAAATAGCCTATGAGCTTGCTCCCCTATTTGTGTGATCCTTTCCAACATCTTTGTGACTTATTTCTCCCCCTCTGTCAACAATCACCAAAAAGGTGTAAATGAGAGAAATCAAGTCAATCAAAGTATCACATGTGGTCTCATCTAGATCACTTGCCTTTCTATGTATTCAAGTTTGAACCAAGGACAAGCTTTTTCACACCTCATATGTATAAGGGTTATCTTGCACCATGTTAGAATACACATCAATAGCTCATTTTCTAGAGTTGACACTAAGATTGCAAGCACATAAACATGTCATATGCCACCACTAGTTCATAGAACCAATCAAAGCAATAGTGGTGCCACACATACATTGAAATCATTTGATTTTCCATGAATGAGCCTAGTAAGCATGCATGATGTCTAGATGCACTAACAAGTCCTTAGCAATATATGAATGCCATGATAACCAATTTTTACCTTGGGGTTTGTCGAAGGAGAGGCATGTCATATAAGTGGGGTGTATCAACTCAAGTTGGAGAAGTCAATAATATTCAATTCTCCCTTTAGCATGCAAAAACCTCTTCTCATCAAGTGGCTTGGTGAATATGTCGGCCTAGTTGATCTTCGGTGCCAATGCCCATGATACAAATATCACCCTTTTGTTGATGATCTCTTATGAAGTGGTGCCTTATATCAATGTGCTTTGTTCTTGGATGTTCAACCGGATTTTGGGTCATCTTTTCTTGCAATCGTCATTGTCACAAAACAATGGGACTTTGTCAAATTGGAATCCAAAATCCTTCAATGTTGACCTCATCCAAAGCAATTGAGTGCAACAACTTCCCGCACTAATGTATTCGGCTTCGGCGGTTGAAAGAGCAACACTATTTTGCTTCTTTGAAGACCATGATACTAGTGACCTTCCAAGGAATTGACATGTGCCACTTGTGCTCATTCTATTGATCTTGCACCCTCCATAGTCGGAATCGAATATCCAATCAAATCAAACTTGGATCCCCTTTGGATACCAAAGTCCAACATCTTGTGTGCCCTTCAAGTACCTCACAATTCTCTTTGTTGCGTTGAGGTGACTTTCTCTTGGATCGGATTGATATCTAGCACACATGCCTACACTAAATGCAATGTCCGGTCTTGATGCGGTTGCATAGAGCAAACTACCAATCATGGACCGATATTTCTTTTTGTTCAACCATCTTGCCACTAGGGTCGGGGTCTAAGCTTCCATTTGTTCCCATTGGTGTCGACATTTACTTGGCATCTTGAAGATCAAACTTCTTGATCATGTCTTTGATGTACTTGCCTTGACTAATGAATGTATCATTCTTCAATTGCTTGATTTGGAGTCCAAGAAAGAATGTAAGCTCTCCAAGCATTGACATCTCAAACTCATTGGCCATCATCTTAGCAAACTCTTCACAAAATTCTTGATTGGTTGACCCAAAGTTAATGTCATCAACATAGATTTGCAACACAAACAAGTCATGACCAATCTTCTTGGTGAAGAGAGTGGTGTCCACCTTTTCCATCTTGAACCCTTTAGAGAGGAGAAAATCTCTCAACCTCTCATACCATGCTCTTGGTGCTTGCTTCAAGCCATACAAGGCTTTCTTCAATTTGTAGACATGGTTGAAATACTTCTCATCTTCAAATCCCGGTGGTTGCTCCACATACACCAACTCATTTATGAAGCCATTCAAGAATGCACTCTTCACATCCATTTGATAGAGCTTGATATCATGAGCACATGCATAGGCAAGCAAGATTCTAATTGCTTCAAGTCTAGCAAACCGGTGCATAGGTCTCTCCAAAGTCAAGACCCTCTACTTGAGTGTACCCTTAAGCTACTAGCCTTGCCTTGTTCCTCACAACAATTCTATCTTGATCTTGCTTGTTCTTGAAGACCCACTTGGTTCCAATCACATTATAGTCCTTTGGCCTTTCCACCAATTCCCATACATCATTTCTCTTAAAGTTGTTCAACTCTTCATGCATGGCATTGATCCAATCTTCCTTCTTGAGTGCATTTTTAATGTTCTCCGGTTCTTCTTGTGCTACAAAGGCATGGTGAGCACAAAAAGATGCTACTCTTCTTCTAGTAACCACTCCACTATTGATGTCACCGACAATTTGATCAATTGGATGGTCTCTTGCAATGTTGGAAGGTTGCATCACTTGCACTTGATGAATAGGATGAGGAGTTGGACTAGCTTGATGCTCTTGATCTTGATCTTCATCTTGAGTGCCACTAGTACTTGCTTCATTGGCATTGATTTCAATGGTAGTAGTAGGCATTGGGGTGTCTTCATCATCATTCACTTGCCTAGGCCGAATATCACCAATATTCATGTTCCTCATGGTATTCTCCAAGTTCGAACCACTCACATCATTATGATTTTCAACTTCATTTTGAGAGCCTTGGGTTTCATCAAATTCAACATCATGAACTTCTTCAAGCTTGCCACTACCCAAGTTCCAAACTCTATAAGCTTTGCTTGTGGTTGAATATCCAACAAGGAAACCTTCATCACATTTCTTGTCAAACTTGTCCAATCTTGTGCCTTTCTTGAGAATGTAGCATTTGCATCTAAAGACTCTAAAGTAACCAATGTTGGGCTTCCTTCTATTGAGCAACTCATATGGTGTCTTGCCAAGCATTCCATGGCAATAGAGACGGTTGCTACAATAGCAAGCCGTGTTGATTGCTTCGGCCCAAAAGGAATGGCTAACATTGTATTCACTGAGCATTGATCTTGCCATTTCAATCAAGATTCTATTCTTCCTCTCAACTACACCATTGGATTGAGGAGTGTAGGTTGGTGAGAATTGATGTCCAATTCAAGCTCATCACACAACTCTTCAATTCTTGTGTTCTTGAATTCACTTCTATTGTCACTCCTAATCTTCTTGATGGATGTCTCAAATTCATTTTACACTCTCTTGACAAAGGTCTTGAATAGCTCAAACACATCATTCTTGTCATGCAAAAAGAACACCCATGTATATCTTGTGTAGTCATCAACTATGACAAAACCATACTTGTTGCCTCCAATGCTTGAATATGATGTTGGCCCAAACAAGTCCATATGTAACAACTCAAATTCTTTGCTTGTACTTATTGTGCTCTTGGTTGGATGTGCATTGCCATGTTGCTTCCCGGCTTGACATGCTTCACAAGGTTTGTCCTTCTCAAACTTCACATCATCCAAGCCTCTAACCAAGTCATGCTTCATCAACTTGTTCAATTGCTTCATTCCAACATGACCAAGCTTTCTATGCCACAACCACCCTTTACTAGCCTTTGAGAGTAGACATGTTGTCAACTTGGCTTCTTTTGAGTTGAAGTCAACAAGGTAGAGATCACCATATCTAAATCCCTTGAAGATCATGTTTGCACCATCACCACTAACCACTTCAACTTCTTGGCTTGTGAATATACATTTGTAGCCATGATCACAAAGTTGAGAGACCGACAATAGGTTGTAATCAAGATGATCAACTAGCAACACCTTTGACAAGCTTTTCTCTTGAGTGATAGCAATCTTGCCTAGCCCCAACACATTGCCTTTCTTGTCATTACCAAATGTGATTGACTCATATTCATCAATGCCCTTGATGCTAATTGTCTTGAACATATGAGAATCCTCGGTCATGTGTTAAGTGCACCCACTATCCATTATCCAATGCTCTCCTCCGGCACGATAATTGACCTACAAGAAAAGATCAATTCTTCTTAGGTACCCAATGTTGCTTGGGTCCTTCAAGGTTAGTCACCAAGGCCTTTGGTACCCAAATGACTTTCTTCTTTGAGCCCATCCATGGTGTACCAATGTACCTAGCACGAACACCATTGTTCTTCTTCACAAGCATATAAGAATGATCAAGCTTGATAGAAGTAACATTGGTCCTCTTGTTCATGCACTTTTGCTCTAAGTGACCAACTTGCTTACAAGCTTTGCAATAGCTACCATTGTTCTTCACAAACGAGTTTTGTGAGTAACAAGAGCGGCCTTGCCTTTCTTGGGGATATAGCCTAAGCCCTCCTTGTATAAGGATGCCCTTTGGCTACCCAAGCACATAAGCAAGCGGTCCTCACCACCATAGGCCTTAGCCAAGGAGTGATTGAGCTCCTTTACTTCCCTCTTTAAACAAGCATTCTCATGAATAAGCATAGAGTTATCATTATCTTCACTAGAGATGGATATGCTAGTGATAGAGCTAGTGGAGGTCTCACACTTGGGGGGTTGATTCATCAACAAGAATGTCACACATGATGCTTGCATTGGATGTATCAACATTCTCAACAACTAAGCACAACTTGTGCTCATCAAGTAGAGAGGAATGAGCTTTCTCTAACTTAGAATGAGTTTTCTCAAGCTTCTTATGGTCTACCTTTAGACTCTCATAAGATGCCCGAAGCTCATCAAGTTCTTGCTTAAGGCTCTTTGTTTCCTTATGCAAGCCCTTGCATTCCTTTCTACTTTGCTTGAACATCACAACACATTCATCAAACATTCTTTTGCAACTCTTCTCTAGATTGAGTTGGCTCCTCATCATCACTATCACTATCACTATCATTATCATCATCACTAGTGATAGATTGTACCTTGGTGGCCTTAGCCATGAAGCATGAAGAAGGAGTGTCGAAGAGGGAGATCTTGTCATGCATAGCAAGGTGAGCTTGTCCCTTCTTCTTGTTCTTCTTCTTCTCTTCTTCATCACTTGAGGAAGATGAGCCATCACTATCCCACATAGCCACATGTGACTCATTCTTCTTCTTGGGCTTCTTCTCCTTCTCATTCTTGGCATCATTCTTCTTTCTTGCTTTTTTTTGATGCCCTTCTCATCATCACTTTCATATGGGCACTCGGCAATCAAGTGACAATCATCATGGCAACGAAAGCATGTCATGTTGCCTTCATTCTTGCCATCCTTGGTCTTCTTCTTGGATGATTGCTTCTTCTTGTTCTTAGAGATGTAGTTCTTCTTGACAAACTTTCCCAATCTCCTCACAAAGAGAGCCATTTGCTCATCCACTTCACTTCCACTTGTAGAAGTGCCATCCTCTTCATCACTTGATTCTACCTTCTTTTTCTTGCCCTTGGATGATGAGCTTGCCTTGAGTGCCAAGCTCTTCTTGTCCTCTTTCTTGTCTTCTTCCTTGACCTTCTTGTTTGCCTTGTTGATGAGTTCTTGCTTCTTCTTGTCATCTTTATATGAGTCATCGGTCATGACCTCATCAAGCAATTGGTTTGGGGTCAAGTCCTTCAAGTTTGTTCTCACAAGCACCGTGATGAACATCCCAAACCTCTCTAAGCAAACACCTCAAGAACTTCATGTTGAAGGTCTTGTCCTTGATGTCTTCACCAAGCGCATTGAGATCGTTCACCAACACTTGCATGCGGTGGAACATCTCCGGCACGCTCTCGTCTTCTTCCATCTTGAAGCTATTGAATTGCTCAAGCTTAATGTATGTCTTGGCTTGCTTGACACCTTCGGTGCCCTCATAGCACTCCTCTAGCTTCTTCCATATCTCATGAGCAATTGTGGTGACTTGACTTGCTCAAACACTCTATCGTTGAAAGCTTCATGGAATGCACTCACGGCGAGATCATTTGCATATATCTTCTTCTCTTAGCCCCACGGTTGGCTCATTGGGCTTAGCCACCTCAAACTTGTTCTCGGTCACAACCCACACTTCTCTATTGATTGACTTGAGGTGTGCGGTCATCTTCACCTTCCAATAGGCAAAGTTGGTGCCATCGAAAAGGTGGCGCCTTCTTGGTGTTGTTGACATGAAAATTCATCGCCATTTTATCACCGTAGGATGTTAAGCCTCACAAAAACGGTGCCTCGGCTTTGATACCACTTGAAAGGTCCTAATGGCTAGAGGGGGGTGAATAGCCTATTAAAAAATCTACAAACAACACTAAGCAAGGCGGTTAGTAAATAAGGCGGCGTAGCGAATAAGCAAATGCTTCAAACTAATTACGCAAGCCTCCTAGCAATTCTAGCAATTCTAATGTCTCTAATCACAAGCAATGGCTAGGTTGCTAAGTTACTCCTAGGTGGACAAGATATACTAACTAATTCTACCACTAGGAGCTAACAAGGCTAAGCTAACTAAACAAGCTACACAACACTAAGCACCCTAACAAGATATACTACGAAAAGTAATGCAAGAGGTGCTAGAATACAATACCACCGGTGTAGTGTCGAGGTTGTAGCCAATCACCGTGATCACCAAGAAATCTCCAACGAGCAAGAACAAGTGACACGATGATTTTTACCGAGGTTCACGTGCTTGCCGGCACGCTAAGTCCTCGTTGTGGCGACACACTCACTTGACGTGTGCTAAGCTTAATGGCGGTGCCAAAACCCCTATGGGCGCTCAAGCAAACGATCACAAGAGAGGGTCCAACAAGCCACGAGCAATCCACTAGTGCTCCTTTTTCATGAATCTCCCGCGGGGTAAGGAACGACCCCTCACAATCACCACCGGTGTGGCCTCAAACAAGCTCCACTTGAGCTCAACACCGCCTCTTGCTCCAAGCCGCTAGGGAACCAGGGCAAATTCCCAAGAAAACAAGAATCCCGCGGCTTCTCCAAGGATGAAGTGCCTCTAGATGCAACCGATGATGCAAAGCACTTCTATCACTCTCAATCTCACCAAGAATTCGAGTTAATGGATGAAGAGATGAGTGGAGAGGAGTATCAAATGCTCACTAGCAAGTTAGAAGCTTCAAATGTGCAAGAGAGAGCCTAAGGAACCAGCCAACCAAGTATATATAGGGCTCCTCTCGAAATGGAGCCGTTGCTCCCAAAAATTTGCTCTCTGCAAGATTGGCCGGGCCTGACCGACCGGAACCACCGGTCCGGTCGAGGGTCGGTCGGTGCTTCCGTCGCTCTGAGACAAACCCACGGGCCCACGGTGGCACCCTTCGTCCACGCGTCCGGTCACCGGTTCCGGTCGACACGGAAGCATCCGGTCCAGGGGTCCGGTCCGCTGGCGTCCGGCAAAAACCCGCTGCGGGGCTCTCGCCACGCGCACGGCCCGGACGCTGCCGGTGAGTGCGTCGGTCGCCTGGCCGTGCGTCCGTCGCCCTCGACAGTGCTTTTTCTTCCTTTTCTTTGCTCTTTTGCTTCAAACTTGCTTCGCCTCTTGCCGTAGGTTGCCAACACGTCCAAGATGACCACGTTATCACCAATGTTAGCACGTCGAGATGTTAGGCAAGATCGAAGTTAGTGCTCTCATGTCCTAAATGCAATATGCAAGTCAATTGGACCTAGAAGCACTTCATGCAAGGATTGTCGCGCATCCCTCTTGATAGTCGGCTATCTATCCTATAATGTGATCACACGCTCTATCGTGTCTTGATCACCGAAAGGAAAACCCTATCAAGTATACCTTTGCCTTGATCTCCCGGGTTTCTCTCAAGCCGATCACCGAGCTTGACGATCTATCTTGTCCACCATCATTGTCCATGTTCATGATCATCATGCTCCTTGTCATCAACCTAATCCTATCTCAAGTCATACACTTAGAGCAAAGGATTAGTCCACAAGTGTGTCATCAATTTCCAAAACCAAACATGAGATTTCACATGGGGCTATCCTCCTCAAGTCACACGCCCGATCGTCGATCTCTCAGCTCCAGCATTGCTACAGCAATCCCATCGCGGCGCCATTGGAAACCAGCGATCCCAACCACTCTGCGTGGGGGCCTCGCCTCGCCCAACGCCCTCACTCCTTCGTTAGGGACCTCGGATATGCGAAACCGCTCCGAGAACAACCTTCACTCGGCCGTTACCGAGATCACGACAGCACCTTGCGCGCCAACACAAGACCTCAAGCCGCCAGGGGCCCTCTGCACCTTCCTCCCAACACAGACCACGCACCCTCTGGCCTCCACGCATAGGCGACACCTCCAACCGACCATCACCACTGCCACAAGCCGAGATGGGTCTCCAGCTGCGGCACCTCCAAGGAGGACACGACACCAATGGCGCCGTCGTCGCACGTCCATAGAGGACAGGGTTTTCACCCTGAGACCCCATGCTGCAAAGACATATGGTATCCCTCAATGGTGCCCCGGCCAGGGAACACGACACCCCAAGGGGCGCCGCCACCATTGCCACCACAATGGGGATTTCGCCCGGAACCGCGCCATGCTTGTTGCACTCACCTGGCTATGACAAGAGCCTCCGCACCTCGCCTCCGCATCGCCTCTACCGGGAGAAGCCCGACACCGCCGAAGGCACCACCATGGCACCAACCGCAAGCGCCAGACCGCCCCAGCCCCGCCACCAAGGCGGCGCCGGACCAGTATCGCTGTCGAGGAGGAGGAGGGCAGCTCCAACCACCTTGCCGCACACCCATCACCCGCGCACTGGGACGCCCTTGATCCCACCATCGCCGGGCCGCCACACCGCCGGAACGCCGCGGCGCACGGGGGGCCACCCGGTCGAGAGAGCCAAAGCACCGGCCGGCCACCCCGGCGCCCAACGCGCCAACCACAGCCCCCCTCTCTCGCGCACCCCAGACCGTCGTCAGACCGCGGTCGCCGCGACACCGCCCACGCCCCACCGCCGGAGCTGTCCGCACCACCAGCGTCGACGCCGGGCCGTTGCCTTTGCGCCGCCACCGTCCTCCCACACACCGACTCGCGGCGACGACGCGTCCGGCAAACCGCCGGGGGCACCGCTGAATCGGGCCACCGCCTCTAACGCCGATTCCCTCGCAGCAGCGGCTGCCAGCCGGCGGCCACCACGCCCGCGCAGATCCGGTCGCCGAAGCCCACGGATCCGGCCCAGGTACCGATCCGCCCGGCGAGGGAGCGCCGACGCCGCCATGGCCGGGAGGACTCCGCCATGGAAGCCGGCCCCGAGCCCCGCATGGGACGGACACCAGACGGACACGCCGGGCAGAAGGCCCCGCCGCCACCATCCGGGGCGGTCGCGCGACTGCGGGCCGATCCCTCCGTGGCGGCGAGGACAGGGGTGGAGAGGAGATGTGGTGGGTGGCGGCGCAAGGCTGTCCGCCCCGAGTCGCCATAGCGGGCGACGCGAGCGATTCGCGGCGTTTTTCAAAGTTGTTTTTTACTCAGACAAACTTCACAACACCTACCTCTGTGTCATCTGCTTTTGGGCAAAAGAATTCACTGATTCTGAAAACAAATCTTTTTCTGTTATCATTGGCACCTTCCCAATGGTGTGGCACCTGTGGAGTGGCCCTATGGTGTGGCAATGCAGCCCGTGCGGCGTGGTTACCCGTCGGCCTACCCAACCTTACTCAGCTCCGGTCCCGCCACCCCTCTCCTTCCGTATGTCTGCCCGGCGTGGTTGCCCATCGGTCTACCCAACCTTGCCATCACCGCGCCACCTCCCTCACATCCTTTTGTCCCGTATGTGCCCCCAACCTCATGATTTGTGCTCATATGGGTCAAAACAACTCACATCCAATGATGATAGGGAGTCTACTTCCAATGTGTATTGGGTTCCATTGCAACACACAAGCATGTTTTCTAGTACTATTAAAGATTGAAAGGTTTCTTCATCCTTCATTTCTTGAAACCATTCGTTCTGATTCAATGGACTCAATCTCTTATGCGCGTGTATAAATTAGAGTAGTGTGTCCAAACAAGGTGCATAGTCCAGTTGAAATAAAGGCATGTTTGGATTCTTTTATTTTGGTGAAACTAAAATCTACTTTATGGAGGTTCAAAAAAATCTACTTTATGGACTAGAATATTTGATTTAGAATAAAATTTTAAAAATTTTCAAAGTTCAGATATAGACCTTTCTTAAATTCATGGACTAGAGATAAAACAAAAATTATATTATTCTATTAATTCCCATGTTCTTTTTCTGCGTTGGAACCTCAAGACACGCTGGGTCGAAATTCATATAATGTGTTAATGGGCCGGCATGAATTCTGATCAGATGGGTCGAACTTCAACAAACACCGGGCCTCTTCCGGGATATAGCTCAGATAGATGATAGCTACGCAATAAATAATCTCAAACTTTGCTCCAAGAAAATCTTAAAGTAAGTAACCTTTGTAGTACAAGTACCCATCAAAGGGGATGTAGCTCAGATGGTAGAGCGCTCGCTTAGCATGCGAGAGGTACGGGGATCGATACCCCGCATCTCCATTTTTCTATCTTTTTTCAACCTGCTCATTTCCATTTTTTATCCTTTTTTTTCAACCTGCTCATTCACTTGTTTATACTTTACTGACGGCTCAGAGCCTCAGGCTCATTCACTTTTGATCCTTTTTTTTTTCAACCTGCTCATTCACTTGTTCAAGCTTTTTTCAACCTGCTCATTTCCATTTTTTATCCTTTTTTTCAACCTGCTCATTCACTTGTTTATACTTTACTGACGGCTCAGGCTCATTCACTTTTGATCCCTTTTTCATCCTGCTCATTAACTTGTTCAAGTTTGTTTTTTAATGCTGAGGACGATGGCAAATACTGTCAGTGGTGCCCAAACATGAGCCTTGAGTCTTGACACAGCATGGCATTTCAGGGACTAGTGATCTCATCTTCGTTTTAAGATTTAAATTGTTGCGTTCAAAAAAAAATTGTGTGCCTCATATATCAAAACTGATGTTTAGTGAGACTTATGAAGCCTATTTATGCATTTGAAAAGTACATAGAACAAAATAAGTGTGCACACATTCTATCCAACATATCATGCTTCAAGTTTTTTTTTTTCGAAAAACGTAAAAGGTTTGTGCATCTTTTATATTAAGGGCAGAGAAGCCAAAGTTTACAACGACGCGCCCACAAATGACGCACTAGGGGGAAAAGAGTTATACAATCAATTCAGCCCACCCTAGCGAGGAAGGATATCAAGACGCTATTACTCGTTAAAACCTAGACATTTCCGACGATCGCGCTGGCCGCCCGCGGCGCCCGATCGCCTCGGCACCACGCGTGGAGGATCCGCCGCAGCGCCTCCTTGTGAGAGGGGTTGGGATCCTTGAGTCGGTTGTCATAGGCCTCCTTCTCCCGCGGTGAGGGCTCCCCTGCAACGACGATGTACCCCAACCGCTGCATCGCCAATATCTCACCCGTTTCGCGCAGAATCGGGAGCCGCAATGGGCCTGCCGAAGGGCGATCCTCTTGCTGCGGTGCGGCAACGGTGGCGAAGGCGACTTCGCGACGGAAGAGGCAAAGAACAGCGATGACACCTTGCGCATCACCT
Source organism: Hyparrhenia diplandra (assembly GCA_015847255.1). NCBI lineage: Eukaryota > Viridiplantae > Streptophyta > Magnoliopsida > Poales > Poaceae > Hyparrhenia > Hyparrhenia diplandra. The sequence continues at coordinate 146,333 of JADLZK010003243.1, forward strand.
TCCCCCGCGAACCGCTTCATCCTCGCGGTAAGGGAGTCGGTAGATGAGGCGACCGCGCCCACACGAGCCGGGGTCGACATGGTATCCATGACGCCGTGCTGACCTTCCAGGGGCAGCGGCGCACTTGGTTCCGCTTTGCATCGGTCCAAAGCCAGGTGGCCACTCCAAATCGCCCACCGTGGCCGCCTCAACGCCCGTTGGTTCGTCGAACACTAACGCGTTGGCGTGACCGTAGAATTATTATCTGCATAATCTTTCAGTCAAGAGGAAAAACAGCCTGAAGTTCACTATGTATCAGCCTTAAGGTGTGTTCAGAACCCTAATTTCTTGTATTGTGTCTAGATGGATTGTGTTTGGTTGTTCACTTATCCAATTTTTGTGACTTGTTTCAGTCCAGCTGAAATGATTTAGGCAACAGATAGTCAACAGTAAGCTGTTTGTAATTTAACTATAATTATGTTTGCTCAAGCCTCCTGTTTGCTGATAGTTCACTAAATAATACTGTTCCAAGGTTACTTGTTACAAGCTATATTTCAATTTGCTGAATTTCTGAACATGGTTGTATATAAAAAGGCTGAACATGTTTTTTAAAACAAACCCTGTGGGTACAGGTAATATCACTGGTTTAATATTAGAAGAGAAACAAACTGACTTGTATATCAAAGAACATGATCGTCAGTGTTCAATGATTATTAGTGTATATTGGTATAGTGCACTTGTGAAGTCCTGTTACAGTTGCTAACATGCATAGTGCAAAGGTATTTTTACTGAAAAAGCAGTGACATTGAAAGAGATCGAAAATAATGTTATCTTCCTATGGATTTTTTAATATATCTCTGCCCTTCAATTAAGATAGAGAAAAGAGAGTTTTATGTACAAGGGAAATAGCAAAACATCATCAAGGCCCCATTCTCAACAAGTGATCCTCTCTCTAAGTTAGCTCTCTTCCTTTGCACATATCCTCCCTTACTCTGGAGGCCACCTGCATGGTGATTCTGAAGTGTTGTTGGATATTCACCTGTTCCTTTCCTTCCAAATATTCCTTATTGTGTAGATCACCACTCCATTGAACTGCCTTTTCAACGGTTTGGTCACATTTTCCGCCGCCTTGTCCCACCAATCAGCTACGTGCATTGGTCTGGTTGTGTATTGGCGATTTGGGTGTCAAAATCTTCCCATACCAATACTTGATTCCACACCGCCTTGGCAAAAGGGCATAAGAGGGCCAAATGCAAACCGGTTTCCAAAGGACCGTCACATAGTATGCAATGCTCCTGGTGTGGCCATCCTCTTTTTTGCAAATTGTCGGCTGTTAGTATTTTTTTTTCCTGGACCATAATCCAAGCAAAAGCTTTGCATTTGTTTTCTATTGGCGCTTTCCAGATTTTGCTATACTGGAATCTTGTATAAGAGGCGCTGAACTAGATCCGATATGCTGATCAGGTGTGGATTAGACACCATTGGCCGTTCATTTCCAAACTGTATAGAAAAGGTACTATTTTAACAATTTATATAAGGTGGCAAATATGTCTTTAGCGCACACATAGGTATCTAACTGACAGTCACTCCAAGTTGTGCCAGTCTAGTGTCAAAAATCCTTTTGGGTCACAATAAATTCTAGATTAACAATTTCCCTTTTTGGTACAGTAAAGGAGACTGGTGCCCACTTGTTGTAGCTTGTATCCTTACTCTTACTGTTTCAAAAGTTTATTTCTTGGTTCTTTTCTGCCATATTATCTTACTGCATTGGTGCTGTATCAGTCTGCATAACATTGATGCTGACATTTCTTGGTTCTTTTCTGCCATATTATCTTACTGCATTGGTGCTGTAATCAATCTGCCTAACATTGATGCTAACGTCCACTTTCAGATCCAAATGGAGGTATGAATCTTGGCATGAGAGTTGGGTCCCATGGAACACACTGAGGTGTGCCAATCATTTATCTTTGCTAGTCTTATGTTGTGCCAATTGACATGGTGGTAGACATGAGGGCTCTCAACTCTCAACAGTTGTTATGATATTGTTTCCCACTATCGGTTGATGAGAGGCACTTGCGATCTTGTAGAGTCTTCAGAGATGTGCCATGCATGTTGTACCCATTTTGTGATTGTTTTAATTCATTCAGTTTCTAGAAATTCAGTTTCTAGAACAACGAGCATCTGATCGAGGGAATATAAAAAAGGAAAAACTTATCGTCGTAGTTTATTCTATATGATTTGAAGAAGAAATATATAGTTTAGACAAATGGAGGTAGGCCCCAATAGATTGATTCTCCCTAGATCACTGGGAATCAAATTCGGAACCAAACAAATCAAAGGGGATATAGTGGCAACCTTAAGGTTCTGTATTAACTTGACTATTCATGTCACCATTATTCCCAATAGAGAGCATCTGATTGCATGATCCTTCCTTCTAGTGCTGTCACTCTCAGGGTCTGAGCAGGCTGCCACTGCTGATAGATTGCTCCCCTGCAAGGTTTGGTATCTGACCAGCAACAAGGAGTAGTAGCTAGGAAATCAGGCTTTTGGCCTGGCACTTTCGCGTGAGGAGCAAGGGTGGTGTGGTTACTTATGTGGAAAGGCGGCCATCTGCCACTAATATTCGCTTTGACAAGACGCTCCCACCCATTGCTAATTTCAGTATATTTATAGTATATATGTTATTATAACGTTTGGGCCGGTTTCATATTCTCGTGGTTGGTGGTGGAGGAGGAAGCAAGTAGATGTCGGATGGAGGAGCTCGAGCTGCTGCTGCTGCATGCCCTGCCCAACTTTATTGGGTTTTTTTTTTTTTTTTCTTTTTTCCCAGCATACCATCGAGCACCAACCACTACTCGTTGTTCTTCACAAATCACAACAGGATTCATTCTGCTTGATGGAAGTTTCTTTGGACGCCGAAAAGATGAGTGTTTTGGCTGTTGTTGCCCCACTGCACACTCGATAGTTGACTTATGCCTTACAGCACTAACATGCATGAGAACAAACGGCATATATTCATGACGGATTTTTGCTTTAAGCTCTCGCATTCACCAATGAAGGCGTTTACATGTACGAAGTGCTTTCAGTTCAGACTTGAGATGCTCCGCCTGCTGGAGAAGAATACGATGAGAGGGAGGTGCTGACGCAGTGGGTGGGTACCATATTTCAGTGTCAACAAAGCACACTCTCAACTCGGATCATCTTGTACGGGACGGGACACAAAAATTTGAACAGTTTAGCCACCGCTCGTCAGATCGATACTACAAGACACGTACGGGAGGCAGGATAGATGACGAGGCGAAGAAGTGCAGTCCCAGGACTACAACTTGCATATGTGCATGTAGACGCCTTTTGCCGGACCCCTCCTCCGGCTACAACAATCACCATCAACCACCGCGTGCTCGACGGGCTGCTGTGGTCTCCTGCCGTCGTCCGTCCCCATACATGAACTTTCCAGAAAGTCCAGTGCCGCTGCAAGTTTGTTTACATTGCCTGTGTCTTCTGTTGCTTTCGCCGACGTCGAAGAAGAGCTAGCCTTTTGACATGTTTGATCCGGCAAACCGGAGAAAGACGGAGAAAGAAAAGCGATGGGAACGCCGAGGTGTGCGCCTGCCGCCTGTGCCGGAACCCCGGGCAATTCAATTGACGAATTGACCGGGTGTTGGGTATTGGCGTATTGCTACCATGCCAGGGGTGGAGTCGAGTCGTAGGAGTATGTCTCACTCCCAGTCCGAGCCTGATCAGGTTCCTGTGAATCGTGACGCGGGGCCTTGTCGTGTCTCTGCAGTGAGATCCATATTCGGACAGCCGGACAGGTGATGTAGGCAATCGTTCAGACGATGGAAGAATCTAATACTCCTGCATCGTTCGACAGGCAGTGAGAACTGAAGGACGTGCAGTGCCGACTGCCAAGGAACGTGTACAGTACGGTCCAGGAACCTGATGCTCCATGCATGACGGGCTGATCCTGACGGCCCTGCGCAGACGACGCCGGTGCCGACGAGCGAGCAAGAGCGAGGTGTCGTCCGGCCAGACGCACGCGAGCGAAGTGTAACGTTGCTGCCCCTTTTCCCCCTGGCCTGGGTCATCATGCCATGCCGGTGCCATGTCATGATACGCGCGCGCGCCAGGCGTGCGGCACTTTCCATCATCCCGTCTCGCATTCCCATGGCGCTGCTAAAATGCCCCCTATCCTATCCTCCTACTGGAGTACAGTATGCGGCTCGATCTGCCCCAGAACGAAGCAATTTGTCACGGTCCTCCCTGTCTCGCTGAGGCCGCAGCAGCATCGAGCGCTTGGCCACTCGCTCCCTCGATCCCTTCGATGCATGCATGCCTCCACCTTGTGCAGGCGTGCATCACGCTCACTAGATTTGCCGTGGTGCGATGCGAGCCATTATCATCAGTCAGTCCCGATCTTTCTCTCTGCATGCGTGTCGTAGCCTGCAGTGCGTGAGCCTGGGATGGTGACGCTTGACGAGCCATGCTCATCAGCCCCATCCAGAGCCGCCATGCCATGCCAACCGTTGGCACCCTGCGGCTCACGCTTGGGCGTACGGTGCCCGTCCGAGTGCCAACCATCATTTACTTGGTGATTGCGGCGGCTGCCTGAAACCGACCGTCTGCATCGTCAGCGGGGCGACGACCGGACCGATGGACGCGGCTTAAGACGTGTCCGTGTCGTCGCGGAGGCGGAGCCTGCGTCGCGTCCGGCCTTGTCGCCACACGCCCACAGAGCAGGGTTGTTGGGCGAACCCATGACGTGACGCACTTCGTTAATAATCCCGCGTCGCGTCCGCCCCGCCGTAGAGGGCTTGCCTTGTATACGTGCTTCTGTCCGGCCTACACGCATACTGTAGTCTGTACTCGTATACTCGTACTCTATGTAACATGCGCCGCCAGGGCGCTTCTCAGAGTCGGAGGACCCTGTGCAGAGAACCAGTATACATAGGCCTTGTTTATGTCCGTTTAAAGTTTTAAGTTTTTTCACTCTCTTTTCGTCACATCAATCTAAAGATACATGCATAGAGCAGTAAATATAAGTAAAAAAATTAATTGTACAGTTTGGTGTAAATCACGAGATGAATCTTTTTTAGCATAGTTAGTCAATGATTGAACAATATTTACCAAATACAAACGAAAGTTCTACAGGGAGTTCGAATTCAAACATTCTGAATTTTTTTACTAAACAAACTCATATCATAGTTTAAGAATGCCAATGAATTCTCCTGTACACATTGCCTAGGAATATACACGCTGCTACAGTCTGGCGACAGATGCCCTCCAAATCTACTACTGCCTGAAGAAGAAACTGCTACGGTGCCATTGAAGGCGGAACAGAAGTACAGTGGTGACGGAAGAGGAAGGATCCCAGTCCAACAGTGGGAGGCCGGCGCAACTGTCAACCACCTCCGGCCTGCGGGCGGGCGGGCAGTGAATGATGTGAGCGCCGCCCGCGCACACACAAAACAAACCGAGCCAATCGCACGATGAACAAAACAAACAGCTCGGCGCTTCGGCTCCGCGCGAGCGGCAGCGGACAAAATTGAGGTCGCGAGGTCAGAGGTCAGCTGATATCCCCAGGTCGCCGTGCTTGACATCTTCCTCCCAAACAAACATTTCAAAGCACACATTGCCAATTTCTTACTATATAACTCTTGAAGCTAATCCACTCTTGTCTTCGTCTAATGTGCTGCTGCTGCTGCCAAATTTGGCTGTGGCTAGTGGTAGGAGTACAAACCAAAGCGGATCCCTCGAATAGCTATTGAATTTCTTCCAAAGTTTGTTTTCACTCTCGTGGCATCTAGTAGCTAGGCGCTAAGTGCTATACTACTGTACTAATAACACAAACATAATCATATCATCTTCGAGATTAACAAAAAAAATTAAGAAAAAAGAAAAGAAAAAGAGGAACTTTGGCGGGCGCCGACGACGAGGACCGGTCGGTCGGCGAGTCCGCACGCACGCGTCATCGGAACCTACCCATATCAGCGAGCTTCCGGGACGCGTTGCGGCCGAACGACGCGGCGCCTCCGGCCGACGCGTGTCGCCGGTGGCTGTCTCCCACTCCCACCGTGGATGGGTCCGGCGGCTGGCACCGGCGCCGGCCACCACCGCCGGAGCTGGGCCGGACGAGTGGGCTCAGGCACACGGCGAACCCTGAGATCCCGTCCCCGCTGGCGCCACCGCCACCGCGGCGCCGGTGCTGCTGCTGCTGCTGTTGTCTGGCCGAAGAAGGCGAGGGGAACCACCAGCTGTTGCTGCTGCCTCCGGGGACTCAGGCTCCTCCTCGTCCTGCTGCGCCGGTGGTGGTGGAGGCGCCGGGAACGACGCGGCCGTGGACAAGTCGGTCGGTCTCCGCTTGCGACGGATGATCGCCGAGCGCCACGAGGTGGACCGACGAGGAGGCTCCTTATGAATCCTGCCCGCCGCCTCCGCTGCTTCCCGTGCGTGCCGCCTTCCGCCACCGCCGAAGATCACGGACAGGAACGACCGCCTCGGTCCTGCCTTCTTCTTGCCGACGCCGGTCTCCTCGCCCCCGGGCTCGTCGCCGTCGACGCCCCGAAAGGCGGACGCGGACGCGGCGGAAGGTCCGACCTGCGGCGTGCGGAAGAAGAGGAGGTTCGGCTGGTGCTGGTGGTACCCGGACGAGGACGAGGAGGTGGCGTAAGCGCACGCGTCGGAGCGCCGGTGCTGCACGTACGGCGAGACGGAGCGCGGGAACGCCCTTTCGTCGTGGCCGTGCTGCTGCTGGTGCCGCCGCCGCGCGGGGGCAGGTGGTGGTGTGGTAGGGAAGCCGGGGGCGAGCCGCCGCAGCTGCTGCTGCTCCCGCAGCCCCCGTCGCTGCTGGCCTGGGCGGCGCGCTCGGCGGCGAGCGCGAGGAGGCGGTCCCGGAGGCACGGCGCGCACACGCCCACGGCGTTGGCGTATGGGTGGAGCTTGCACCTCATCTCATCTCGCCGCCGCAGTCGCAGCGTCGAGCAGATCGCCTCCTCGTGCTGTGCAGCGGTTGGTTGGTTGGTTGGGTTTGGATTTTGGCGTGGCCTTTGTGTGCTGTGCTGTGCTGTGCAGCAGGGGAGGGGAGCTCGTGTTTTCCTTGCGCCTGCCTCTGCGCTGTGGGAGGGAAGTGTGGTGGTTGGGCTGGGCGATGGCGCCGTAATGGCCGGGATTTATTTTGAGGGAGGGAAGGACGGGTGTGGGTGGGGGCCGGGACTCGACTCGGAACGGAACGGTGTGGGACCCTGCAGCAGGCAGGCTACTCCGCTGGTCAAGTTTTTAAAAAAAAAAAAAAATAATGTGCTGGGTCTAGTTCAACTCCGGGCTCATTTTTCATAAAAAAGATTTATGAAATAAAAATAAAAAATAAGTCTTCTTCTCAGAAAAAGTCCGTGCTAAAAAAAAACGCTTGCCTGATCTTGTCTAAGCATATTTGTTGCGATTTTATGTAGACACGTGAGAATGGACTAACTGAGCAATTAGATTATATATATAACCACATATTTACAAATGGGAAAGTTGCACAGTGACTTGACAAATTCCATTTGAAGCAAATATAATTGTGCAGCGACAGCGTGCGTAATTCATGACCCATGACCATAATGTCCCCCCACCCACGGGACTCTAGGGAAAATTACACTGCTTTATGAATTTACCACGTCCAAAACAAAATTAAGCGACCCTAACTATGTGAGTGAATGAATTGCATGCCAATGCTAACATTGGTAGGAGTATATATAAACGGGAAACCGTTTAAACGGAGTTATTGCCGGTAGGGGTAGGACGTCCATATGCACGGGATTTATTGGCCCCGTTGTCACTGACGGACAAATTGAATACGTCGGGGACACAGGACACATATATGTTTGGTGAGAAGGAATCAAGGGCGCCGGTCTTTTTAATCATCTCCACCCGATCTCCTTGCGAGGACGTCCTCTTCCACTCGCGTGTTTGTTTTGGGATCATCGGATGCATCATCTCCCTGCGACCCTGCCCTGCAGCTGCAGGCTCAACAGACAGTAGAGTGGTGGCACTCGTCCCCGCTGCTATAACACACTTGCGTGTACAGTCCTAGCTCGACTGGGCTCAAGAGTCAAGTCAAATCTCAAACGTCAAAAACATGGTACACAAAAAAGCCGGCACACACGCCATTAACACAGTGCCGGTACATTTGTTTGCTGGAGAGCGTCGTACACTGTCTCTGTTTGATTGCTACTGTATTGCTCTGCATTTTCGAATGCCTTTCTACTGTAGTGTATTCGTCGGAGCAATGCATACCACTCCGTGAATGAATAGTAATAGTAAATTAGTGCCAAGTGCTCGAGAAAGAGAGGGACCGACAGGCCTGACAGGGAGAAGCTTCCGTTCCTACGCGTATCGATCCATCCGTGTCGTGGCCCATGCGTACAGGAACAGACGCTTGTCCAGGTTTGACTGTAGACAGCAGCAGCAGCAGCAGCTGACGCGGAGAGGAGCAGTTGAATAGTGTTTTCCGGCGAGGAGGAGGAGCGGCAGGCAGGTGAGGTGACCGGGGAGACGCCGACAGAGCGCCCCTCCCCCCGCGCACACGACATGCGAACAACGACGCCCTCCCGTCCCGTCCCCGTCCGTCCGCCGACGAGGGATCAGATCATTGCCCGTGCCTGGCATGTGGCGAGCAGCAGCGCCACGGGATTACATGTGCAACCAACTCTAATTTAAGCCTTGTCAGCGGCAGAGAAATTGTAAGCTCAACGAGGAAGGCCGGGCCTGGTCCTGCACGAGGAGCGAGATTACTCGTTGGGTGACCACTCACTGGATGCCTAGGCGTGCCTTATTAATCGACCAACCGCCACATGAGACGGGACGGGAGTTTATACTCTGTGCTACTGCTAGGGACGTACGTAATGGCCAACAACTACCGGCCGGCCTATTCTTCGCCTTAAAAGAATACTGCCCCAGAGATAACTACTGCCATGTTCTAGTATTTTTTACGCCTGTAAAGTCCAGACTCCAAAGTGCGGCCCTGGATTTTGTTCAGGCATTAGCGTCACGAGTCACGACCGTGACAGATAACATATATGATAAGCAATTAGGGTACTTGTGACCACCATCTATCAATCAATATTGGTCGGAAAATTTTGAGTGGCTATTACGCACTGGTACGTGGGTTGGCAGCGATGCCAGTTTGGAACTGCACAAAATGTGGACAGAAGATCAGCCGATGATCATCCATGGTGACAGACGTGCTCCTAACAATGGCCTATAAAAGCCTAAAATCCAATTTGGGCGAGAGCTTGAGGACGATGGATCAAGGCCTGATTAATAGGAACACATTTATTCTGACTAGCAGCAGGTCATGGTGGCAACTACTTCACCGGTAACACTAAATGACGTGTATGGCTCCTAGTAACAATTGCGTGTTGTTCTTAGGACGACAAATCTCCTGGCTGCTGAAGATGCACGAACTCGTCAAAATCAGGACAGCACGTCCCATCATGCGTGTTGCGTTTCTGTTCCAGAAGAAGACCTGTTCTATGCGGGGAACTCAAGGAAGGGCGCACGTCGGGAAAAACGTCCTCTAGAAAGCGTGAATCCATGGCCAAAAGGCGAGGATTTCCGGACGAACCAAAAGAACAGAGGGCGCCACTCGCCAAAAAGAACGCACGGACTGATTTGTATGCTGCTGAAAGAAATTGACCAAGGCTTATGCGGGACTTGACTGACCTGATCCTGTTTCGGATGGTTCTGCAGTGCACGCGTCATTCATCCCCCGGATGTGGAAAATGTCAGCAATAGCGCAAACAAATAAGATACTGTAGTCTGTAGGTGGCTGGGGTCTTGCAGGTCCAGCAGGCCGAGAATGTTCAGAAGCAATACCAGTATTGTTCAGCGAACGGCCCTCGTCAATTCGTAGTACTAGTATATGTTAGTGTGGGCCACCCCAAATATCTTCCCTGATTCAATTGCATGGTAACGCTCGCAGCCAACAATGTGAATCTATTCTACAGTGTTGATTGACTAGTGGCAAGTTGCATAAAACAATATATTTGTCATTAAAAGTCCGACATCTGCAGTCTACAAGACTACAGCTACTACAGGACGGAAGAAGAATCGACATGTGCATCCTACAGAATCTAGGTACCATGAACAAACTTAATTCTTATTCGTGCATACAAGTTTGAACATGGGTTACGGAGGACTGAGATTTGGTCCTAATAGGGAGTTAGGACATAGATACAACACAAGCAGTCAAGTCAAGCACACAGCTGGTATTAACAGGCTAAGATACGAGACAGCTGATCGGTCTAATAATACTTGACAACCAATGTGCATAATAGCTACTACCTGCTAATTCTGCATTAGTCGAATTACAATGTGTCTAATGGACGACAAGTGTTACCTTCATCGTGTCCATGACACGGAATCAATCTCGTCCCGGGCAGACTTGTACAGCTCAAGCCTCTTAAAGCATTGCAACCTGCGTTCCATGAGGGCAGGATCCTCGTCAAGGAGAACTGCAAGTTGCTTAGCCTGCAAAAACAAAATTTATTTACTTGAAACAAATGCTAGGAGGAATGAACAAGTTAGAACACAAAGAAAGGTTACTCACATCTTTCCCGCCCACTTGAGTATAAAACTCGTTAAGCAGGGACCGCTTAGCTTCACGGACCTGACAGTGGACAACAGACTTGGGGATAGTATTCTTCAGCGTTGCAGATACCATGCTAATGTATGAGGACACATTAGAAGCAATCCTCCTGAAATGTGCATCAGTGTAACGATCATCCGAAGGAGCAGGAGGGTTTGCAGTCCTGGGATTTCCAGTTCCAGTCTTATCAACTTCCTGTGGGAGCTTGCGGAAGAACTCCACAGTCAAATATGCTGACTCCATATCAACCAGCCGTAGAGTAGTTTTCCTGCCATCTTCACGGAATCTCTCAAGGGCCTTATAGCATGCAGCAGCAAGCTCCGTTTGTAGAGTTGGAAATCGTTTCAACTCCTAAAGATGCAGTAACTTTTGTAACTAATGTACAGAGGAAATGGGTGTAATTGATAGTACTTTGTATCTAAGAAACCAAGGCCCAACCTGAGTCTCCCCAATGGATATCCTCACCAGCTCTTTCAAGACAGAATGCACCTGCAGTGATGTATAAAAGACTCTTCAGTTGATGAAAGGAAGTACTAATACAATAAGCACAGGAAGAAGATTTCTTACAGCATCTACAGAAGCTTCAGCTGGGCCTCTAAAATAATTGAGAGCAGATTCAATCAGCCGACGGTACCCCTTGCTCAGGAGCAATTAAATGAGGTTGATAACCATCTGCCTGTGATACAACCCGCATCACATTTTGCACGGAAAGGTGACGATCAAATGGAAGCTTCCGCAGAGCAGAAGGGAGTTGGTTATCAAAGACCCCATAAATTCTATCACCACCAGGTCGTCTACAAATTTTACAATTGCATTTCAGATGTAAGGATAGCCCAGAACAATAATCAGATGACAGTAAATCAATTAAAAAAACATTTGATATGATGTTTACCCTCCATCAAGATGTTCTTTAAATATTTTTTTGTCAAATGCACGGCAAAGTTCCAGGATGAGGTACAATTGAGCCTGCAAAATAATAGCCATGATGTCCCTGTGTCCATTTGACTCCAATGCACTTCAGCTCAAAATTTCAGTAAAGATTACCCCAGCATCAGAGGCAATAGGTCTACCAAGGTGATCCATCTCAGATTCAAGCTCATCAATAGTTTTGTTTATCAGAGAGGTTATGCTCGAATGCGTGCTCTGATCGCAGCCTCTAGATGCTGAAAAATGGAAGCAGCACTGCATCATCTACCATTTCTAGATCACTAACAGTAGGAATGAAAGCAATGCAAGATTTCTTGAACCTGTGAAAGAAGTTTAGCAAGATATTCTGAACCCATCCTGCTGGCAAGATGACCATATTCAGGACTAGAATCAAAGAACTCCCGCTCTTTTTCGCCTAGCAATAATCATGTCAACATTCTTGTTGATATCTGCTTGTGAACGGTTCACAATTCCTACCCAGGGGTGCTGTAGTCTGTAAGCTCTTCCTTCGAGAACCTAAATGAAAATAAAGAGGAGGCTACAGAGTCCAATGGCAATAAAAACAAAAAATTCATACAGAACAAGAGACCACAGACACGCACGTCAAGTGCATTTGTTCCCTTGTCCATTAAATCAAGCTTTGTCAACACTCCAAATGTCCTCTCACCTGAAGAAATTTAAGATGATCCTAAGCCAAGGAATTAACTAGGCAAATCAAAAGGATAGGACTTTGTCAGCATAGAAATTCTCAAATGATAATTAACCTTAATTTTGGAGGAAGAGAAACAGTAATCTAAGTCATGTTACTGACACATGGAAAAACTCCTGAATCATTCCACTTTATTCTTATCTCAATTTCCTACACCATCCAAAGTTGATCTAGTAGCTGACATGAGTTTACAGCTTCACATTCTCTTATTTTATTATCGTTCACAGCCATCATTTTCCTGGAACTTTTTGGATAATGGAGTAATAATATCACACCCTCTGCATCAAAAGATGCACACAATCACAAATTTATTACCTCACTTTAGAACGTTGCTACACACCACAAAACTAAGATACAGCAAGCCAAGAATTTGAACACTACTGTGGTGACCTCAACAACAAAATTTTGAATATTCTGGGCTTATAGACATGGAAAGGTAATGAGGTTTGTTAGCAAGTTTCCTATTTTTCCATCATACGAATGGTTAGGGAACAGGATAGTTTCATTTAGAAACTGGTAGAAATAACAAGGAAGGGAAGTCTAAAATCAGTTAGTACAAAATGCCCCACATTTACAGAGTTGGAGTATAGTATTTTTCCACCTCCGACATGCTTAGCACAAATGCTCTCAGGTTCTACCCTAAACACTGAAACAAGCAAATGGTCTTATCCTAAAATGATGTGCATGCAGTCGCAAACAAAAAAACAAAGAAGGTGGTCATGCAATCATTGTTGGAAATAATCCTGTGTGTGAGGCTATCGCAGCCACAATTGTAGCTCTCAACACTGTATAAAGCTAGGAGAAAAATCAGAAAAAGCTCAAGTCATTCCAGCCACCAAAACCATTGTGTTTTGTGTATGTTGTGGAGAGAGTTCTTGGCGACCTGTATTCCTATCAACCATTGTTAACGATTGTTGATAGCCTTTACTTTAGCCACCATTGTCCAGTATTCCTATCAACCATTGTTCACAGCGAGCACAGATGATATGGACAAGTTTTGAATGATCATAGAAAATGTTTTATTAGACATATGTGTAACGGAAATATACAAGTTTTCAAACTCAAAATCAAAGTAGGTATCATCAGCTAATAAAAGTAATATACCATGGAAAAACATATGTGCTTTCTTGATTCATACCAGTTGGATCCACTTCCGGGCAAGCTTGATTGCATCTGATGTTGCAATATCTTGATTGGCAGGAGATATAGCCAGTATAAGACAATTCGGCTGCAAAGAAAATACAAAATTCAAGACACCTTGTTGATGTGATTGAGAATATACCCGTATGCAATAAGCAAAGTGCCAATACATAGGGTAGGTTTAGGAAGTCAAGAACTGAATCCAAGATAGAGCAGGCATAATAATACAGTCCATGCCATAGGAATTCTACCCAGTCTTACACTTAGTAGATCTGCTCGTGAGATCAAGTCTTATAGTTACATGCTCTTGAATAGACTATACAGAGTATTTCCTCACCATTTTCAACTAAAAACATGGTTTGAAATTCTGGACTACACCATTTAGCAGCGGCCTCCTCCAAGAGGCATAAAAAATTATAGTGGGATACAACAAAGCTATTTCATTTAGTGATTTTATAAAAAATGGAAATTGACAATTAATCATTGCAAAATATATATGTGCACTTCTACCAACGATGCAAGTGTTACGTCATTTAATTTAAGAAACACCATGCAAAATATGTCAAAGCCATAGTCAATTCAAAAGATATGTGAATCATTCATACCTTATCAACATACGAGCGCACCATGCTTTCGATATCCTGAACAATGCTTTCAGGCTGCCCCTCTGAAAGAGACAGCATAATCAATGGAACTTCTCATGAAAAAGCCCACCTAATACAAGAACGTGAACAAAAGCAATAAACACATTTACATACCTACTGCAACTTTTGTTAGACCCGGCAGATCAATCAATGTTAAGTTCACCACTGCAATTGAGTAAATAAATATATACTACGAAGATTCATGAGCTCGAGCTCATATATGCTTTTGCATATAAAATCAACTTCTCTACAAACTAGTCAACAAGAAGCGTCCACTAGCATCAATTTCAATTATTAAAACATGATCAGGAAAAAAAATGAGAATACATTAAAAAAACATGATCAGAAAAAAAAAGGAAACAAAAAACATTGCAATGCAGCTTTTGTCAGAAAGAAGAGATATAGTGCCATACACATAGCATTCGAAGTTTTTTAGATTCAACAACTAAAAGCAATAGCAATAATTTCCATTTTTTTCTGCACTTCTAGAAAAAAGCAATGGCAGGTGGTGGCCAGGGCATAGATACCATTTGGAGAGTATATGCTGAGATGAATTGGAACTGGAGATATTTGCTTTGTCCTTCCAGTCAACCTGTCAGTTTCATCTTGGATTTCCTTCCGCACAAGAGCTGAAAAAGGTGAAAAACAATAATTGTTGGTATCTGAGATAAGTACTTCAGCCACTTCCATGTAGTGAAAAATACCAAATCCACTCTGAGATCAAATGGCAACTGTTTTTACTAATTTTGTGCATTCTACTTTTGAATAGATGTTGCAAAGCATGATACATGCACATGATATTTGAACTAGCAGCACAACATGGGAACATCAAGATGATTGTAACCCTTACACAAGTAAAATACTACTTCTTAGACCCAAATGGAAACAAAACAACAGGTGCAACATAACAAGATAAGGAGTGTCATCCTCATGGAGCAGAAATTTTGAAGAGAACTTAAATAGGAGGCAATACAATTGCACACTGGCAGAACAGAATTCGTTAATAACTGAATAATAGTAAGACACAGCTTCTGCTGGCAGAAATACTAGTATACAATGGCCCCTGTTTGGATGCCAAGGTTAGAGTTAGATTGGGTTATTTTTGTCCAAATAACCCAAAAGCATCCAAACACATGGGTTAGATTGGGTTAGTTTGGCTCTAACCCACCAAAGAAGTAACCCCTCAAAGGGGGTGATATTTGGGTTACTTTGGTAGAGCCCACCAATCCAAAGACACACTAACTTGGAAAAGTGATTGAAAAAGTGCTTCTAACCCTGTTCTAACCCTGTCATCCAAACTGTCTATGGGTTAGAGTTACTTGAGGGTTAGAGTTAGAGTTAGAAAGTAACTCTAACTCTAACCAAGTTAGAGGATCCAAACACGCCCAATGATTGGTTTTCAGTAAAGAGTGCATTTGGCGACAGTGTACATGGGCAATCAAGCATTCAATTATCCTAGCAATCAACTTACCCACAAACAATTTCATAGTAGCTTTGGCAAAGAATAACCCTATATCACTGAAGACGACGAAGGTTGCTTACAGAAATCAGTGAAGCGGCGCTTGGGCATGTGCAGGAACTCGGCGTACTCCTGCACCCCGTCCTCTGTCTTGTGCAGCTGCAGTACCAGTGGCCTACGCGTCACGATCCCTTCCAATCCAAACACAAACCAAAAAAAACCATAAAATTTGGAGCCCCCCCAAAAAAACATGATTCGGGGAACGAAGAAGGCGAAAACCCCTTCCTACCTGATCCTCGAGGCAGGAAGTCTCGGCCCACGATGCTCTCGAGCACCGATGATTTCCCCGAACTCTGTACATGGCCGCCCACTCGTAATTAAGCTACGGAACAAAATCCTAGGCGAGCAAGCACCTAGGGAGGGTGACGGACGGAAAGGAGGCGGACCTGACCGCCGACGACGGCGACTGACGGGAGCGCTTCCCAGAGGGCGGCGACGTCCCCGCCGCCATGGTCGCCGAGGACGGTGCAGGCGCGCTGGATGCGGTTCACGAGCTCGATCACGTTCTCCATGGTCGCCATCTTCGGGGTGGGAGGAGGGAAAGCTGTGGCTGCGACGGAAGGGGGTGGAAGGTTCTAGAAGCAATCGGAAGGATCGAGGGGGGAGCGCTCCCCGGCGTCCCCGCCCCCGCTGCCTGCCTGTGTCTGAGCTGTGCGAGCCGAGCAGATAGAGAAGAGCGTCGCTCCGCTGCTCCCAATTCCGTAACTGCCTCGCCCTTTTTGTATTTCTCTTCCGGTTTTGCCCCCGCCCTTTTCCAAGTCGTCGAGCGGGAACTGCTTTTTGGTTCACCGAAATTATTGAAGAGTTTTTTTTCAATATTCATTTAAAAAAAGATTTCGAGCTCCGCATACATCACATCGCCTAAAAAGAAAGGTTGTAAACATGTGATCATACATGAATTCCGTAGGTTTCAAGCTATATTCGTGTAAAAATGATGTGATGAAATTTTCACATTTTTGTTTTGGCTTCATACGATGTGAAGAAAACTATTAGAAAACTGAGCATGCACACTGTACAAGCAAACGACTTTTTTTTTTTTCTAGACCTTCAGCAACGCTAGCCAACTGTCTTCTTCGCTAGAGTTCGCAAGGGTAGTTTCGGAACAAAATTTGAGAAGGGCGGTCGGATAAGGACAGTGGGGCCTTCTCTAGTGGATGAGATAGACAGGACGGCCGGTTCGAATGTGAAATGTCTTTCAAAAGTCCACAGCCACACATTTCAAACCTTTCCTTGCTAGTGTATATGGTGGGCCACTCTGACAAATGGGCCAAAATTATACCGAAGGAAACAAACAAGGAAAAAGAAGATTTCCTCCCAACTATCAAAAAGTTCACTTTTCCTCCTTCAACGCCAAAAACCAGGACAAATCACCTCCCTCAACTTTTCAAACCATGCAAATTACCTCCTCGAAAGCGGGTTTGAGGCGGTATTGCTACAAGAAATGGTTTGCCTTTTCCTTTTTTAAAAATTCGATTGAATCTTTAAAAACCTCATAAGAAATCATAGAAAAATCATAAAATAAAAAATACAATTTTATTGGACTCCCACATGATTAGATCTACACAAAGTGAATATATAATATGATATACTTTTAATATAAAAGAAAAAACTTCATAGCAAAAACTTTATACTAAATCATATCATATTATATATTCAATGTGTAGATCTAATCATGTGGAGTCTAACAAAATTGGATTTTTTATTTTATGATTTTTCTATGATTTACTATGATTTTTCAAAGATTTAATCAAAAAAATTTTAAAAAAAGAAAAGACAAAGCATTTATTAGGCAATACCGCCTCAAAACCGCCGAGGGAGGTAATTTGTATGGTTTGAAAAGTTGAGGAGGTGATTTGTCCGGTTTTGACGCTGGGAGGGAGGAAAAGTGAACTTTCGTGATAGTTGGGGGAGGGAATTCGACTTTTTTTCCAAACAACAACGGACCCGGTAAAAGCAAAATTGAGCCCGTGTAAAAAGAATGGGCCCAAATGAGGCCTTTCTATACCTGTCGTCCTAAATATCATTTTGCGGCTAGTAATTTGTTCTCCTCGTTTAAAATCATCTTCCATTGATGTCCAAAAAAAAAAAAATCATCTTCCATTCCCCTAAAAAAATGGAAATCATCTTCCATTTTTCTATGTGATGAGTGGGGCTAATACATGTTTAAGTTTATTTCCTTTTTTTTCAATAGCCATGAGTGATGAGTGTGCCTATAATTGTATTAGAAGATGAAGAGTTTATATTACATGAATGCCGTTCTTGGCCGTTAGTTGGCCGTCGGGTTCCAGCTAGATTGGGCCGAGCCGACACGTGGATTGAGAGGTTGGTGGAAGAGGGAAAGGACGGGGGCGTAAGGTGGCGGTGGTGGCGGCGGCGGCGGCCTGCTCGGCTCGCTGCTTGTCATGGCTGGGCGATGCGGCGCCGGTGGCCCGGAGGGCGGGCGGGCGTGGGAGCGTGGGAGAAGGAGTGGAGGAGAGATTGGGATAAAATTTCTTTATTTGCTTGTTACCTTAAAAGATTACTGGACCCCTTACTTATATAGCCGACTATTGGGACTTGTATCTCAAGCAATCTCTCTAAAGGTTTCCTTATAGATTGGAATACCTTTTACAAGCATGTCCTATTTATTTATTTCCTAATAAGGATCTCCCTTATAGATGAGATAGCCCCTTGCACACCAAAACACCTAAAGATAATCCTAGATATTTTTCTCCTTTATCCCCGAATTAATTGCCGAAGAATCCGCGGAAGGGAGGGGGACGGCGGGCGCTGGCGAGCCCTAGGGGGCGGCGCCGCGCCTTTGGGCCGGGATCGGGCCTGTCCTCCTGGGCCCTATTTCCCGGGTCGTGACATCCCCCCTTCTCCGACCGGCGCGTCCTCGCATTTGGATGAAAGTCCATTCGAGTGACACTGGTGGAGATCGGCTGCCCTGGAACGATGAGCTCAACATAGGATGATGAGTCGCCTCGATCGGGTTCCCGAGGATCATGTTCTCCCGGTTCGCTTGGGGATCAAACTCGGAGATAGTGAAGGTTGCCGATGTAGCCGTGGTAGATGTAGCGGTGAAGCACGTCCTTTGTTGTGAAGTTGTCGGCGGCGATGCCGCCCGCAGGGAGCTCCCCTTGAATGCCCACATCTAGGTGCCGATGCACCATGTCGCGAGGAGGGCTCTCCAGAACAAGAAACGCTCATTGGGTGGGCGTTGACGAAGAGCGACGGGGGCGCGGATAGTGAATTCTCGAGTAGGAGGAGTGGCGACCAAGTTCAACATTGTGCCCGTACATGAAGGAACCGGCGTCGAATAGAAGGCGAAAGCTGGTGGACACCTCTCGCATCATAGCTGATGTGGACGTTGTCGACCGCGGGAGGAAGATGTCCATCCATACCGCCGAGGAAGACAACCGGGCTGGGCCGACATTGTGGCGCCGTGGCCACATACCGCTGATATGGCGGTTGGTGCGGTGAGAAGTTGGCTCCGCCGCGCGAGGCGCCCCAAGGCGAGGAAGTTCGCCCTTCGAACTCCGCCCCGTGCAAGGCCTCCAGCAGGTCTCGAAGCCGGTGGAGAGGAAGCCGGGAGGTAGAATCGCCGTCAAAGAGCGGAGGCCGCCCTCAAGCGCCCATGCCGAGCGGCGTCGCCGTGGTGACGCCGAGGGCGATGCGGCGTAGGTGCCGATCCTCCAATGTAGCCCGACGTGAAGCTGGGCCGAAGACTTCCGTGGGCGTGTCGTAGAGGTCTGGGGCGTCGCATGCCTCGAACGCGTTCCTTCTGCCGGTCGTGGGCGTCCGGATGCCGGCGAAGATGCCCGACTGGGGAGGTGCCAGACGCGGGCGCCTACGTTGAGGGGTGTGGAGGAGCTGAAGTGAAAAAAAAAAAAAACCCTCACGGTAATACTGCAGCTCGTGGGTCGCGAGGTCCCACGTCACACGCCCCGGGCTTGCCGGCCGGGGCATGCCAAGGATGACGCGTCGACGCCCTCGCCCGATGGCATGGCGTGGGCGTCGATGTCGAAGGTCCGGGCGTCGGCGCGAGTGGCACGTCGAGAAGGTGGCGCGGCATGTAGGCGTGGCGTCGGTGCCGATGGTGATGAGCACACGCACCGGCCGAGTCCAGGAGGCTGCCGTGGCCACCACGAGGTTGATGTAGTTATGTGTTGCTCGAGTCGACGATGATGTTGACGCCAGTGCTCGAGGGATTATGCCGACGAGGTAAAGAGAATGAGCACCACGCATCGGGGAGTCGGGTCCCCGGTGAGGACTCTGGATCGGTGGCTCCTCTTTGACGTCCGCTAAGTGGGGCGTTTTGTCGATGTCGTCGGTGTAGTCGTTGAAGATTGTGATGTCGAAGAGATGCTTGCACTTGTGACCCCATGAGAACGGTTGTCGCACGAGTTGAAGCCTGATCCGACCTTTGCGTCGTTCCGTCATCTCGTCTCGGTGTCGGCCGTTTGAGCCGAGTCGTTGTCGCCGACGTGGGGCGCGCTGGGGGCGGCTAGCGGGGACAGGGCCAGGCCCCGCCTTTGCTGGTGCCGGCTTCGCCGGTGTTGTAGAGGATGGCGGGCGTCGCCGTATGCCCTCTGGCGAGAGACATGGCTGCCTCCATGTCCAAGGGTTACGCATCTCGGCCCGTCTTGAGCGGTTCGCCCAAGCCCGCTGTGAGATGTTCGACTTTTCTGGCCGCCGCCGAGGTTGCTTTGCCGTGCCACGTGTGCGGGAACTGCTACGTGTACTCACCCGACGGTGCCCTATCTTTTCTTAGTGATGCCCATTTCACTTATTGAGGTTCTTGCCCGCTTTGGGCCGCGCTGGTGACATATTGGACGGCGCCCCCAATCCGCCAACGGTTTCTCCCGACACGACCTCATGTACCATTGCTGAGCTCCTCCACGTGAGATGATAGGGGCGTGCCTGGACTTGCTCATTTGCTGGCGTACCTTGTCCTCTCGAAGAATTGTTCGCGGCCGGTTGATCCATAGGAGGGGATCCTCCTTTCCATCATAAGTTGGGAAGGGCGGCTTGTGCACGGGAGCGGAGGCGAGAAGGTGTCTCCTGAGGTGGAAGGGGGCGGCGATGCGCTCGATGGCGCCCCCGGGCGCCGCGCGCCCGAGGCTTCAAGTAGCACTTCATCGGGTTCGTCGGATCGGTTGCGGTGACTTGATTGTCCGGTTACGCTTGCCATCGGTTGCTTTTTGATGAAGTCGCGGCCGCTATCTCGAACATTGCCCTCATCTCAACTGGGCTTCACGGAGTTGTTGGCGGTGTTTGAGCGTTCTTTCGATCCTCGCCGAGAAGATAGAGAACCTATCGTCGATCTGTCCATCCCGCCGGTGATCTTAGCGACCTCGTCCGCCAAGTTCTTCGCCAGGCGTCTTGGATCCGGTGTCCATGGTGGTGGGTGGATCGTAGTGGTCTCCGGATACCGGTATCGGGGTTCCAGCCTAGATTGGACGGAGGCCGACTTGCGTGGATTGAGAGGTTGGTGGAAGAGAAAAAAGGGCGGGGCGAAGGTGGCGGTGGTGGCGGCGGCGGCGGCGGCGGCAGCAGCCGCCGCTCGCGCGGGCGTCTTGCGAGGGCGGCGGCGATGGCGGCGGGTGGCGGCGAAACGCGGCGTGGGAGGAGTGGAGGAGATTGGGATAAAATTTCTTTATTTGCTTGTTACCTTGAAAGATTACGGACCCCTTACTTATATAGCCGACTATTGGGACTTGTATCTCAAGCAATCTCTCTAAAGGTTTCCTTATAGATTGGAATACCTTTTACAAGCATGTCCTATTTATTTATTTCCTAATAAGGATCTCCCTTATAGATGAGATAACCCCTTGCACACCAAAACACCTAAAGATAATCCTATATATTTTCCTCCTTTATCCCCGAATTAATTGCCGAAGAATCCGCGGAGGGAGGGAGGCGGCGGACGGGACGCGACAGCCTGGGGGCGGCGCCGGCGCCCCCCCTGGGCCGGATCGGCCTGTCCCTCCCGGGCCCTATTTCCTAGGTCGTGACATTTTCTCTTAGCGCTACATTTATAAAGCAAACAGTTTTGAGTTTAAGATTTGCATCACTAAGTCTAAGTCAACTCGACAGGCCTCCTACGCCAAACTCAATCCATCGATCGGCTTGAGTCTTGATGAGTTGCGGTAGGTTGTTGATGCTTGTTGTTGATTCTCTCAACAACCTCGCATTGCGCCCTTCGATTTGTGAAGAGACAAGATCGAGGGAGTCAAATCTTGATCATCGCTCACCATTGAAGAGGGAGCGCGCAGCTTTTGGTAGTTGTTGACCAAGACGAAACAAATTCAGTACAAATGATCCTCACTAAAACATGGTGCCAATTTGGAGCTGAGCGTGGACCACGTATGGACAAAAAGTACAATGCATGCGGTTAAAATGATATGGTGGTCCACATGTCAACAAAACAATGGTTCTAGTAGGAATGGTCCTCACAACTTTATTGACCCAAGAGCCTACAAAATATAGAACATACCTCTCTTGAGAAAGGGGGCGGGGCCGCAAGGGGGACATGGTCGCTGGTAGCCTTGATCACGAGATAGTAGAGCTCCCGGGTTTCTAGGCCACGGCTTGCTCTTTTGTCTCTGGTGTGATGACATCGTTTGAAGGCGAGCGAGAGGAACATCTTGATTCTTAGTGGCGCCTAAGTTTTTCGGACGAGTCTATGGCCGAGGAACGGCATAGAACCGACATGCTTAACGCGTTTTTACACAAACAAAAAGCCCTTCTTCCCCAAGCTCCAAAGTAACATCTTCCTCCTCGATTCTTTACAGAGCAATATGGCTTTCCGTATGATTGATCCCACCCCTTTCCTCCCTCCTGGAATGCAACGTCAAGTCATCCATGGCAGGCCGATCATGCGTCGTGTTGTGGTGGGTCACGTTCCTGAGCAGAACAATGATCTGGCTATTGTTCGACTGCACCCTATGCCGGCCCATGTAGTGGATTTTGAGGATATCAGGAATGTTCTGGAGGATTTCTTGGGTGATCATGACATTGGCATCAGATCGCTCCAACCTTGTCCGTTTGGACAAGCTTATGTGCGGTTCAACTTCATGCATGAGAGAGATCATCTGATCCATAACAGTCCACATCCCTATGGTAATGGCACTATTTCTTTCATTCCTCACAATCGTGCTTGGAATAACCGAACAGCTGTGATGAATCATGAGGCCGGATAATGATGCTTGGGTTAAATCTTGATCCGTGGACTCCAAGAGCGATTGATAAGGCGGTGTCATCTTTTTGGGAGGGTTGCTAGTGTGGGTTGAAGATAGAATGAACAAGGCTAGATCTCTAGTCAGAGTCAGAGTGACTGATTTGGAAGAAATTCCTTGGATATTTGTTTTTACTGAAGGGACAGGTTTTGAGTCAAATAGCCGGGCAAGACAGGTGTGAAGTGCTCCAAGCAAACATGTTGGGTGCCAATCCACAAGATGAGGATCTCGCCTCCTAATCGGGGTGACTTTGATCCTAATCAATTCATTTACCATGGATATGGTCGGTTTGGGTTGAGGGGACCTCACCCACCTCATCCTCGCACTGGGAACCTCGGGTCGGCCCAATCCCAATTTCTTGGGCCCTCTTGGTTGGGGATTATGGCCTCAAACAACCTCGTAAAGAAGGGCCTCAACCGAGAATGGTCCTGGCGGGGAGCAACCACAACAAGTTCGGCCATTCAAGATAATCGCGGGAGGGGATATTCTATTTTGATTCCACTTCGGCGAGATAGCTCCAGAGGATTAGGAAGAAGTGGTTCAGTTTTGAGGCTGAAGATGATGCTTTGACAGGACCAAGAGGACATGGATGTGGATGATCAAATCATATATATGAATTCCTCGATAGTGAAGGCGAGGGACCGCCCACCACCCGCCCTATTGCCGCTCCTATTCCCGCTCTTGTTGTTGACCCCACAGATAATAACTATATTGTTCCATTCCCCAACCTGCAGAACATTCCACGCTTTGACCAGGTTGAGGAAATACATGAAGAAGACCTCTTAGGTTATGTCCCGAAAATCCGTGCAAAAGCCGATGGGGCTATTAATGCTCTGCTGATCAAGCTCATGGTGATCAAGATGTTTACCACCTAATAACCCTAATAATGGAATGAATGGCATGAACCAAAACATTCAGATTGGAATGGTGAAAACTGTATTTGCTGATTGTGACCCTTCTGCTATTCTTAAGGGGAAGCAGCCAATGTCAAAGTTGGTTGAAGATCCTTTTGATTTTTCTAAAATCAATTGGAACAGTAATGAGACTTTCAGCCCACCATTAGCAAGCAGCCCAAGCCCAGATACTGTTAGAATGTGGGCCAAATTCTTCTCGACAAGAATCAAGGCCCAAAGCGCCACTATCCCCCGCACGTGGTTGGATTTCTTTGTTAAGCCGGCCGAGTCGTGGCCTCTAATGAGTGGGCTTCTAAATTCTTAATCTCTGATGCTTGGAATATTATCTCCAGTCAATCTTCTGGTAATTCTTTTCCCCTCTCTCTTTCCTCTAAAAAGTCCTCAATCATTATCACTGAATTAGGCTCTGAAAATGATATTGCAGCGGGCAATGATGAGGAATCAAATAGTTCTGGAAAAGAACCTTGAGTATGATGGGCTCGAACAAAACCCCTTACCTCCTTGCTGGATATCCACAATCCAGTAATGCGTAACTACACCTCAAAAAGGTAACAAAAGAGGTAAGAAAAAGGTTATCTCGTAATCCGATTGAGAAGAAGTGACAAAGTTGAGTGCTTCCAATAAAGGTTTTAAGCCTTCCACTTGCTCTAAGAAATATTTGTTCCGGGTTGTGAATCTAAACCCCTCTAATTTCCTCTTAGCGTAGTAAAGGGGGCGGGATCAAAGGTAAGCATTGATCAAGGCTAAGCTTGCGATGAAGGGCGAACAAAAAAGGCCCCAAGAAAGCCAATCAAGAAGCGTTGACCAAAGAAGCCAAGGCGGCCCATTCAGTTTTGGCGTGGAGCGAGAAGATGCTCAAGCACTTTCGGGGCGAGGAGATCGAAGAAGCCGCTCGGGGAAAGCCAAACCGAGGACCACATGATGATCATGGTCCGGAAGATGGAGCCCTCGGAGACCTTGAGCCATCTGGCGACCCACATGCTTAATCCCTCATGACTCTTAGTTATCTAAGTAGTCCTTTTGCTCTGTAAATGGTTAAGTTTATGGATAGAAGGTCTTGGGAAAGTTTTATGTTGGAATGTCGAGGGATTAACTTTGGACAAAAAATAGAACTTCTGAAGAAATAAGATTATTGGAAAGTCTTTATGACATTATATGTCTGCAGGAAACTAAACGAAGTCATTTTGATCCCGAACTTTGCTCGAAATTTTACCAATGCATCTTATGATTCTTTTGGTATTTACCCTCGATGGTGCTTACGGAGGTTCTCTTGTCCTTTGGAATAGCTCTCGATTCTCGGGACATTGTGTTTTCCAAAACTCATATGCCATTTCCTTTGAATTCCTCTTTATAATAATGCTACTTACCGGCCGCTTACTAATATCTATGCTCCTTGTACTCCTAATGGGAAAAGATCTTTTTTGCATGGTTCAAAAAAATATTCAAAATGCCCGACTATGTTGATTGGTTAATAGTTGGAGATTTTAATCTCTGAGAAAACTCAAGAGGAACAAACCCCGGTCACGGACTACAATGAAATGTTGCTTTTCAATGAAGCAATAAAGCAATAGGTTTTGATTGAGTTTCTTAAAAGGTAAAAGATTTTACATGGACTAATAAGCAGATTTCTCCCTCTTGGAAAAGATTGGTTGGTTTTTCACATCACCTTCTGGACTCTTTTGCTTATCCAACCGCCTTTGTCTCTACCTTAAGTATGGAAACCTCCGATCATACTCCTTGTGTTGTATCCATTAACACCTCTATTCCTAAAAGCTCTATCTTTAGGTT
>JADLZK010003244.1:0-49481 GCA_015847255.1 Hyparrhenia diplandra
TGTTTAAGGTAGTGTTGGAGTCCAATAAAGTAGTTATGTCTAAGCATGGACAATTTATTGGTGAAGGCTATGGTTGTGGAGGTTTGTTTAAGCCTAAGTTTGGCAGATTTTTGTAATAAGTCGAGTGAATCGAGATATGTGGCACAATTAATGATAATTCGAGTGTTTGGTGTTCTCGTTTATGTCATGTGAATTTTGGTGTCACATCTATCTAGCTTGCAGCTAATTCTAGATTTCACCATTACCAAAGGTTCTAAGTGTCATAATTGTGTGCAATCTAAGCAACCTCGAAAGCCTCACAAGGTAGTGGAGGAAAGACACTTGGCACCTCTAGAACTCATACATTCTAATCTATGTGAGATGAATGGTGTGTGGAAAAGAGATATTTGATGCGTTGATTCATGATGCTTCTAGATTTTGCTATATTTACTTGCTGAAAACTAAAGCTGAGGCATTAGCATTAGACTACTTTAAAATGACCACTATTCGAACACTACTATCCTTGTCTGCCTCATATGGTACGATCATTCATCAAATGGATGTGAAGACAACTTTTCTTAATGGAGAGTTGGATGAGGAGATTTACATGGATCGGCGATGGGTTTGTAGTAAAAGGTGAAGAGCAAAAGGTGTCATGGAGGTCTTGTAAAGCAGACTATTTTGACTAAATCAACCGTAGAGGCGAGAACTTCTTTTGCTTTGGATACGGCTATGCTTTGTTATATGATGCTAAGTCATGCTAGTATGATACACATGTTTGCACTAGTTGTTATGATCATGTTATGCTATATGATGTTGAATCATGCTATGATCTTGATATGCTTTTTGTGTTATGCTAGTACACTTTGTACACATGCTTAATCTAGCTGCTTTCAGTTCGTCATGGTTTACTTTTATGAAATTAATGAAATTGCCTAATATATCAACAACACATTGGTTATTCATTCTGAATGGAAAGCGCAAGCGCACAACTTCAAGTGAAGCACTACTTACTTTTCGTATATTTGGGGTTAACTAAAAACTTTTGTGTCCTCGTCACCTCCTTAGCCGTGGGATTTGAAAACACGCTCGGTAAGCCTACACATGAGTAAAATGCAAAATGTCACATTTTTTTTTTTTTTTTTAGTAACATAATTAAGAAAAAAAATGCAGGTCGGTTGTAGGTTAGGAAACCAGAAATTTTTTATTGTAGTTTTCAACGGATGAGTATCCCGAATTCAATTTGGGCGCGAGTCAACGAAATAAACCCCTGCTCCACTTGATAGCAATGACAACGACAATCCGGTGTCCACGGGGGTTATCTTGCGCAAACATGACAAAATCCTTGTCAAGATGTTTCCTTAGGCCCCATTCTAGATATGTCATGCCCATCTTTGCCCAGGCCCGCCGCTTTCGGCCCTTCGAAGGTCAATGGTTCGGGATCAAAGAAAGCCAACCGACAAAGACATGGCCCTAGCTTCCTAAGGGCATCTAGGAATAGAGGCATGCAAAGCAAATTTAGCAAGCAAATAGATGAAGAGGCATCCCAAGTGAGTGCGAGAATAGAAGAAATTGTACTCACGCGGTGTCATGCGGCGAAGGATGGACACATCCAATACTTCGGTGCCATGAGGTCAAACAAATCGTCGAAACCCACATTGATCGCAGCCTCTTTGTGCGTGTCACGCCAAAAAAACCTCTTTCGCGAGCCTTTGCGAAGAACGCCACATTTTGCC
Organism: Hyparrhenia diplandra; assembly: GCA_015847255.1. Lineage (NCBI taxonomy): Eukaryota > Viridiplantae > Streptophyta > Magnoliopsida > Poales > Poaceae > Hyparrhenia > Hyparrhenia diplandra. The sequence continues at coordinate 1,716 of JADLZK010003244.1, forward strand.
TGTTTGTGGGTCGCTGTCGCATGTACCACTCATGAAGAGCAGCACAAGAAGGCCACGCCTTTTGAAGCTCTTCGGGTGATAGCATTGGAGATCCATCTTTGGTAGTTAGGGTTGGGCGGTATGAACTAAAGGGCACAAGCCACTCTTAGGTCCCCGAGCTCATCTATTGCAACTCGGGCTCTGCTCTAAGCGCTTTGGCCTCCAATTCCATCTCAACTGCAGCATCCGGTCCAATTTTGCGGCAATGGCTAAGGTGCCGCTGCTGCGCAGATCACCTCTGAGGACTAGAGATGTTGGCGGCGAAAATTGATATCGTGATTGCATCGCCTCCACCTTAGCCTTGAGTTCATCTAGTGCAGCAAGAAGCTTTGTGCGAACCGCTTGTCTCGTCGCCTCCCTCTTTCTTACGCATCTAGTCTTTTCTACACCACGTCGGACCAACAAGTCTTCCCACCAACCGAAACACGCCGTGCCTTGTTCTTCTTCCTAAGCTATGTGTGTCTCTCTTACAATTGCCGGTGCCTTTTCCCTTCCCTTCAACTGCGACAAAATTTTGGGCGGCGGATGCTGCCCCTCTGTAGTAACATCTCCCGTAAGCTCATATCTTTCCCTTACACCAATGACATCGGAAAGGACGGGCTGCCTTCTCTAAAACTATCTCGGATAAAGACCGAGCCTCTTCATAGGTCCAAACAATTTTAGCCTTGTCACGACACTTTGCCCGGTATGCTCAATGCACGCAAAAAATCCCGAGCAAGGTTACGTGGATATTTGTCCCAAGGATTACGGATTCCTTTGGGCCAATTCACCGTCCTCCTTCGCCCAACCTTTGGAGAGTGCCGCATAATCAACTATCCCAAGGCACCTCATTTAATAGGTGACCCGAAAAATTCAGGCTACAACTGCGTGCTCTGTTTCTTCCCGCTTTGATGATGTGTTGTTTGCTTTCTTTGTTGGATCAAAATCACGTAAGTAGCTTCATCGCTGAACAGATTTGAAAATTTCGGTTGCACGGAAATTAGCAAGACCCTAATATTATCTGATTGTTTTAATAAGAACAGATTTGAGTAGCAGTTCATTTAATAGGCACATTTTTGTAAGCCAAGATAGTAGAGTACTCTGAGCAATCGTGTTTCTTGAGCACGCAAATATATTCATCTATAAAGAAAATAAGCGGCGAGTAGTAGCGGTTTCCTATGACAAAAACACATAGATAACAACATTATAGTAGAAGTCGGGTGTACTATTCGGTATCTACAACACCATATATCCATCGTGGACAAAATTATCACCTTTTCCTCACTTACGGGCTTGAAAAATTCAGGCGACATTGTGTGTTGCTCTCTGTCTCTTCCGCCTTTGATGATGCGTTGATGCCAATTGTTTTAATAAGAATGTTGGATGGAAATCAAGATAGTAGTAGCCGTCGCTGAGAACAGATTTGAAAATTTCGGTAACCTCAAAAATAGCGAGGGCCTAATATTATCTGAGTTCAATTACGTAATAGGCACTCTATGAGGACTACACAAACCATAGCGAGGCAGAAGAGAACAACTAAATGTAGTTTAGGAATAGAGGAATATAAACAAAAGTAAGCGTACTTTAGTAATAGTTGTTTTAATAAGGACATTCTGTAAGGCAAGATAGTTGAAGAACTCTGATAGTTGAAGTCATTGTTCTTGTCTTCTTGAGCACGTATATTCATGTATAAGGAAAATTAAGCGGCAGTATTTGTAGTGTCCTATGACGAGAAACACATAGATAACAACATTATAGTAGCACTCTCGGTGTCGGGTTCGGTATCTACAACTTCGACATATCCATCTCGAGGATAAAATTATGCAGTTCAATTCTGTAATAGGCGGTCTATGAGGACTAAACAAACCAAAGAGGCAGAGAACAAAAAAAATGCAGTTTAGAAATAGAGGAATATAAACAAAAGTTTAGCAGCGATTCGTTTAATAGGATCATTTTTGTAAGACAAGTTACTTTTTTATGGGTTTCATCTCTAGTTTAATAGGATCATTTTTGTAAGACAAGGTATATAGTTGTACTCTGATTAGTTGTGTTTCTTGAGCACGCATATTCATCCATAAAGAAAACAAGCGGCGATGTAGTTGCATTGTCCTATGACAAAAACACACACGAGATAATAACATTATAGTAGCGGTCGGGTGTATTGTTTAGTATCTACAACTCTATATATCCATCGAGGACAAAATTATCACCTTTCCTCACTAATAGGCTGAGAAAAATTGAGGCGACAACTGCGTGCTCTCTATCTCTTTCCGCTGATGATGCGTTGATGCCGGCTTTGTTGGATGGAAATCAGCGAAGTAGCTTTGTCGCTGAGCAGATTTGAAAATTTCGTCGCACGAAAATTAGCGGGGGCCTAATATTATCTGAGTTCAATTACGTAATAGGCGGAGTCTATGAGGACTACACAACCCCCGAGGCGAGAAAAAAAAAAAATGTAGTTAGGGAATAGAGGAATATATAATCAAAGCGTACTTTAGTAACAGTTGTTTTAATAAGGACATTTCTGTAAGACAAGATAGTTGAAGTACTCTGAGAGCAGTCATTGTTCTTTTCTTCTTGAGCACGTAAATTCATGTATAAGGAAAATTAAGCAGCAGTATTTGCAGTGTCCTATGACAGAAACACACAGATAACAACATTATAGTAGCACTCACGGTGTCGGGGTCCAAGTATCTACAACTCGACATATCCATCGAGGATAAAATTATACAGTTCAATTCTGTAATAGGCAGTCTATGAGGACTAAACAAACCAAAGAAAGAGAACAAAAAAAAAAAAAATGCAGTTTAGAAATAGAGGAATATAAACAAAGCGTAGTTTAGCCTTGATTCGTTTAATAGGATCATTTTTGTAAGACAAGGTATATAGTTGTACTCTACAGATTAGTTGTGTTTCTTGAGCACGCATATTCATCCATAAAGAAAACAAGTAGCAGTAGTTGCAGTGTCCTATGACAAAAACACACAGATAATAACATTATAGTAGCAGTCAGGTGTATTGTTCAAGTATCTACAACTCTATATATATCCATCGAGGACAAAATTATCACCTTTCCTCACTAATAGGCGATAGAAAAATTGAGGCGACACTGCGTGCTCTCTATCTCTTTCCGCTGATGATGCGTTGATACTGCTGTTTGTTGGATGGAAATCACTGAAGTAGCTTTGTCGCTGAGCAGATTTGAAAATTTGGTCGCTGAAAATTTAGCGGGGCCTAATATTATACAGTTCAACGTAATAATAGGCGGTCTATGAGGACTACACAAACCAACGAAAAGAAAACAAAAAAATGTAGTTTAGGAATAGAGGAATATATAATCAAAGCGTACTTTAGTAGCGATTATTTTAATAAGGACATTCTGTAAGACAAGATAGTTGAAGTACTCTCTGAGCGGTCATTGTTCTTGTCTTCTTGAGCATGTATATTCATGTATTAGGAAAATTAAGCGGTAGTATTTGCGGTTTCCTATGGCGACAAAAACACGAGATAACTACATTATAGTAGCGGTCGGTGTCGGGTTCGGTATCTACAAGCAAGCGTAGTTCAAGAACCGTTCATGTAATAGGCAATTTTTTTAAGACAAGATAGTATTAGAGCAACTCGGCGGTTTGGCATTTGGGCTTGGCATTCCATATTTATGCCAAAATCTATGAATTGTCCTCTCAATGGTTTGGCATTTGGGTTGGCAAATTGGTGAGACTTGGCATTTGAGGGTCCAAGCCGCACATATTTGCCAAGTGAATCTCAACTTGGCAAAACTCCTCTCTGCGTCTTGTTTTGCTTCTCTCCCTTGCATGCCGCATGCAGCCACTAATTTGGGTTTTGCCAAGTTAAAAATGCCAAACCGTTGGAGATGGGGTTTGATTTAACTTGACAAACATCTTGCGACTTGGCAAACAGCGGTATTTGCGGTGTCCTATGGCGTAAACACACGAGATAACAACATTATAGTAGCACTCACGGTGTCGGGTTCAAGTATCTACAACTTCGACATATCCATCGAGGATAAAATTTAAGCAGTTCAATTACGTAATAGGCGTCTATGAGGACTAAACAAACCAAAAGAGCGAGAGAACAAAAAAAAATGCAGTTTAGAAATAGAGGAATATAAACAAACTGTAGTTTAGCAACGAGTTCGTTTAATAGGATCAATTTTGTAAGACAAGGTATATAGTTGTACTCTGAGCGGTTGTGTTTGTTGAGCACGCATATTCATCTATAAAGAAAACAAGTAGCAGTAGTTGCGGTGTCCTATGACAAAAACAGATAATAACATTATTGTAGCGGTCGGTGTATTGAGGTATCTACAACTCTATATCCATCGAGGACAAAATTATCACCTTTCCTCACTTATAGGCGACGAGAAAAATTGAGGCGACACTGCGTGCTCTCTATCTCTTTCCGCTGATGAAATGTTGGATGGAAATCGGGGAAGTAGCTAGCTTTGTCGCGCTGAGAACAGATTTGAAAATTTCGATCGCTGAAAATTAGCGAGGGCCTAATATTATACGATTCAATTACGTAATACATCTATGAGGACTACACAAACCCGAAACAAAAAAAACAAAAAAATGTAGTTGAAAGTACAGTTGTTTTAATAAGGACATTCTGTAAGACAAGATAGTTGAAGTACTCTGAGCGGTCATTGTTCTTGAGCACGTATATTCATGTATAAAGAAAATTAGCGGGCGGTATTTGCGGTATTTTATAGTTATAGTAGCGGTCTCGGTCAAAAAAAAATATCGGGATAAAATTATATAGTTCAATTCCGTAATAGGCGAGTCTATGTCTCTATGAGGACTAGTCAAGCATGTTCGCTTGTGCTTGCTTCAGCTTGTTTTAGCTTATTTCTCTCGGAGAATAATATTAAACAAGCGAAACAGGCTCGGGGGAACAGATCACCTCGCCCCAAAAAAAAAAAGTAGCTCGGGAATAGTGGAATCAACAAAATGTAGTTCAATAATAGTTTATGTAATAGGCACAGACAAGATTGATGGGCTACATATCAAACCCTAGAATCGCTGGTGGTGGAAGAGACGGGGTCGGAGGAGGAGGTCGCGGGGCGGAGGCGGCGTCGGCTAGAATGGCGCGGATGCGTCGGCGGTGATGGCGGGTGATGAGGCTTTGGAAACCCTAGAATCGCCTCGTGAGGGGGCGGATGAGGAATGAAATGGATCGTCTATTAGTATAGGCGGATGAGATATGAAATGGATCGCTGTGAGGAGGCGGTTGAGGGTTTTGAGTTTCGCGAAAGCTCGGCGTAAAAAATCGTGGAAGTTAGGGGGGGGGCACAAGGAAAAGGGAGGAAATACCGAAATAAGCGCCACTTCGGTGCGGTGGGGGAGAAGGCGGCGTGGTGGGGCCGCGTCTGTCGGGGTCATATCTTTTGCGCTATTGCGGCGCTATAAACGCGAATAAGCGCCATAGCGCCGCTATTTTCCGCTATTCCTACTAAGCCAAAAATAGCTTGCGCGGCCCGTTACTTCATCATTAAAAAAAATGGCAAAAAATCTAGCTTTTATTGCTTTATTATGACTTCCGTCCCACAAATAAAAGTACGTTTTTGACTTCTATAATCTAGGTTTGACCGTTCGTCTTATTCAAAAAGTTTTAAGAAATTTTAGTTATTTAGTTATGACTTATTTTATCGTTTACTTTCATAATGATTTGTTTATTTTATTATTTGCATAAGAAATTTAAATAAGACGGATGGTCAAACAGAGATTGTAGAAGTCAAAAACGAACTTTTATTTATGTGTATCTTAGCACATGTTATCATCAATTATGTTGGCACTTGGCTATTATTATGTTGGAAACTCATAGATTATATGATGGAAATTCATGGATTATATATTATATTATCACTGTGATTAATATGCCATCATTCTAGACCAGCGTTTCTGAAAATGCGTGAGTAAAAACGTTCGGTCATTTGCGTGGGTTCGCTACCTCTCGCACCTTGCGCAATTTGGGGCGAACTCACTTCAACGCCCCGGCTACATCTATCTCGTCGTCGCCGCTAGCTTCACGCGTCGCCTTCCACGTAACGCCCACCGCCCGGCGCGCGCGTCGTCCTCGCCGTGCACCATGCGGCGGCTTCCACCGGAGGTGCTTGGCTGCTTGCATTGGTTGCCATCCAGCGTGCCAGGGCCTTGAGAGGATCCCATGGATGACCTCTAAAGCGAGATGGCAAAGGCGTGCGGCGGCGCCATGGTGGGACGAGCATCCTCTGCGGCGAGACTCGAGAGGTGTGTAGGATACACAAAGGATACGCATGCAAGTTTGAGAAATTATTAGGACGTCTGCCGTTTTCCTCGGTGCATTTCGCGCGGGTTATGTCCGTCTCCACGCACCGGGCTACGCGCACCGCGATTGCTTTGCTCACCTCACGGCGCCGGTGCTCGATCTTCACCGCCCGCCGCCGGTGACATCGACCACTCTTCGCCGCACAAAAAAATAGCTAGAGCGCTCGAGCTTCCACCAAAAAGCCCGCGCGCGCGCCATGGAAAACCTTCCGCGTGACATGCTTGCGTGAGATTGCGATTCGTGTCGCCAAGGTCTCGGCGGATCCCATGGAGGACCTCCACAATCTGCGGGCCACCTATTCAGATATGAAAGCGGCGTGCGGCGGCCCCCCAGTGGGGACGGAGCATCCCGTTGGGCGGATGTTTCGTACCCGCCCGCGCGATGGGTATCGCTCGAGGATCGCGAGAGTCTTGTCACCAAGCTTCGCCGCCGTCGGCAACCGGAGGCGTGCCGGGGGCGGCATGTATGCCGTCTTCGTCGCCGGCCGCGCTGCACCGCCACGCCGCGGCTTCGAGATCTTTGCCGCAGCGCCGCCACGTCCGGGACATGAAACCGCCAAATATGTTCTTGCTCTTGTGCTCTCTGGGGCCAACACCGGTGCGCAAACGGCGATCGTGCCCGGCGAGTGTTGCGGGAGATCGGCGACCCACGGCGATGGGCTGGGGCCGTGGAAGAACATCAACCGTTCGGCCCGCCAACGGGCATGTAATTTTAGGGTGGGCGACTTGGCGACGCATATACCCCCGACGAAAGTGGCGTACAACCCGTCCTATAGCCCAAATGGTGCCTCGCCATGACGGGCATCGGTCTAAAAGCCGAGGATGGTGCGGCCGTCGTCGCATCTCGTTGCAAAGCGGTGTGGCGGTAGTGTTTTGTAGCGGAGGAGTGTAGGATCCGCAACGAGTGTCAGAGGTTCTTCGGCCTCTAGATGGTGATCTCGATCGAACAAACTTTAATTTGATAGCTTTTGGTGTGTACTACGTGATGGGTACACCCTCTGTCCCGGGGGCATTGGCGTTTTTACCCTCTGTTTCGGACCCAAAGGTGATTTTACCCTCGTTTTTTTGAACTGGGCATTTTTACCCTCACTTTTTCAAACGAAGGGAATGTTTACCCTTACTCTGTTATGTCCAGTTAACGGTGTTAAAACGGACAACTTTGCCCATTTGTTTTTACCCTTATTTTTTTCTTAGATGTGTGTTTTTACCCCTATTTTGTATCAACTCTAACATTTTGTGTACAGTTTTTTTGTTGATTTTGACAGCATTTCAGCATATATTCCATATAATTACAATTCAATATCACACAACAAAATGATCCAAACATATAGATCTATATATTTTGCCATCAAAGTACCATGTAACATAGAGGTCCAAATGCATGCCAACATAGAGGTCCAAATCAACATGCTCATATACGGATCCAAATCAACATTCTAACATAGAGGTCCGAAGGCACATGCCAAATACTAACATAGAGGTCTAAATGACATGTCATCCAAAAGTAGGAACTAGTAGCAACTAATGGTGAGCCACATCTCAAGCATTGAAACCCAACAAAGTAGCAAGCCTTCCGGATGTGTATTGTCTACGCCGTGTTGTCTCCCTTCTGAACCACTTGCCTCATTATTGGGATGTGTTGAACTTCCCTTCCTGTACTGTACCACTTCCACTTCAACAAAATAGAGTAGAAGCAAGTTAATTTTTTTGGGGAACACTAAAATTTACTACAAAATATTGCAATGAATAGCGAGCCTTAATACTTGCCTCATCATTCTTTGTCCTCTCTGATCCCCCTGCCCCTTCCTCTTCCCCTTCCTCTTCCCCTTCCCCTCCTTCCTCTTCCCCATCCCCTACCCCTACCAACATAGTAACAAGTCGAGAAAATATTTGGTCATATGGAGCGTCCACGAGAAAATTTTTAACTGTCATATGGGCGTCCACGAGAAAATTTTTTTCTTATTTCGACCCTCAACTCTTTTGCTCCCACTTCAGGGGTTTTCCATCACCCAATCAACCACTCTATCGACCACCCATTTGTTGGAGGCCATTGTGTCACCACACTGGTTGAATGAACCACAAGTATGCTTTGGTCCACTAGTCTTGACCTGCATTAAAAAACCAAGAAAGTCAAAGTCATTTACCTTCCAACATAATAGAAGAACACTTGCAACATAATAGAAGTCATTTACCTTGCATCCAATGTATTTCTTGGCCTTGCTTGTAGATGCAAAAAAAGTCCACTCGCATCCTTGATCAGCCCTCTTGCATATGGCCCTAAATCTGGTCTTGTCTTTTTGTAAGGTTTCAAAAGCATGATTATGCAAGATAGAGAAATGTGTAACAACTAACTTGCAGTGATCCACATCTGGGAACACCACATTCACATCAATACATGGATCATCAGCATCATACGAAAACATGGGAGGATCGTACTCATTTTCCTCATCAACAATTTCACCATCAGGATCAAACTCAGAGTCAGAGTCAGAGTCAGACCAAGCATCATCAGAAGCACCAGATGATGCAGCTAAGTCAGTGTCATAGCTGCTATCACTAAGTACCTCTTCATCAAAAGCACTTTCTTTGGCTGGAGCTCTCTTTTTTTTTGGAGAACAATGTCTTTTTTTTAGGTGGGGTTGTGGCTCTCTTATTTGTGTCTCTCTCACTGCTGCCCTCCTCAATTGAGAGTAAATTAGCCCTCAAAGTAGGGTGAAACCTTCTCTTTGTTGGAGAAAACTCTAGTGGCCCCTCAAAATCATTGACCTGAGCATTGATACATACTAACCCACTCTTATCATTGAGTTGAAACCACTCCAACAGATTTTCATCCGATTTAATTTCCATAGAATCATCCTCTAAATCACGCCACAATGTAACATCTTTGTTTTGAACCCCAAAAGCAATGCTCCCCAATGAAATCAACTAGTTGCGACAACCTAAAACTTTTGGGGTCAATAACCTTAGTGGCAAAGTTCTACCTTGACACCATGTTTTTGAACCATTGTTTGACAAGCTGAAAAATGAGCGAACTCTAACAACAAGTTCCAATTTATTGCGATTTATCCTACAAATCACAGTGAGAGAAATAAACATGCTCGGGAATTGGGAAAATAAACAAGCCAACCTATCTACAAATTCACGGCGAGGAAACAAACACGCTCGAAATTGGGGAAATACCTTAGCTCCTCCATAGTGGCTGTCTTGGAATGAGGAAGAGAGGGAGATGAGCAGAGAGGCGACCTCCTCCCTTGGCGGCTCCCTTGGCAGCGCGAGGGCCTCCTCCCCGGCCGGGGGGGGCACCGGCGACGTCGCCCCGGCCGGACCACCCCGAAACCCTAGCCCCTCAACCCTATCCGCCCGGCCTCATGGTGGTTGTCTTTGGAGGGGCGGACTGCGGGAATCGGCGCGGGGGGAGGGACGAATCGGCGGTGTGGAGGTTGGAATCGGCCGAGGGAGACGGCGGCGGGCGGCCTCGGGATCTCGCGACGGGGATTTTTTTTTTTTTCTCGCGGCGGCGTCGCTTTTTCAGTGAAGGGGTGGGCCGGGATCCCGCAGGGGCGCATGCGGCCGTGGCGAGGAAAGCGCATGCGGCTTCTGTCCAACCAAGGGGCACGGTGGTCCTTTGGGCGCTTTTTTTTTTCTTTTCTCGTTGATTGGCGGTGTCTAAAATAAGGGTAAACGGCACTTCCAATCAAGAAAAGCGAGGGTAAAATTGCACGCAGTTGAAAAAAGGGAGGGTAGAAACGCCTTTGGCCTTTAAAAAGGAGGGTAGAATCACCGATTCCCCAAATAAATGAACATCTTTGACTTTTACAATTCTTGTTTGACCATTCGTCTTATTTAATTTTTTAAGCAAATAATAGAAGAAATACATCATGAGGAAAATATCTCTAATGATTGAACAAGTCGTAACAAAACAAATAATATTTATTAAAATTTTTTTGAATAAGACGAGCGGTCAAATAAGAAGTGCACTTATTTGTGGGATGGAGGGTGTGTGCCTCATGATGGCGAGATGTGTTTTAATAGTTGTGAATTGTGATATACTTCATATAATACATGTTCTTTGAAATGATGAGTGAATAGAGTGACGATTGCAAGCTGAAATACGTCCAATATAGTATATACTCAATTTGAAAGCATACAGTACTGATTACAATAGTTGCGGTATGTTCTGAGATTTTGTGCTCAAAAAAACGCCGGTAAGATATCATTGCTGATGACACGGTGATGGGCGTTCCATCGCTAGAGAGACCTCATCTCTGGTGATATCCGCGCATCTTGCCGGTGTGCCGCCATGTTGAGAGACCTTCGAGGGGATCAAGAACCCTAATTTTTCTTTTTAATATGTGGTCAAAACTTGTGACTAGCTATAGTCTTTCTCTCCCTCATAGTAACTCCAAGTGTGATGGTTTTTCTTTCTAAAAATTTGTAAAATCATGCTCTATGAAGAGATTGTTTTCTTACTTATATTACTCTTGTCATGTTTCATGGACAACATTTGTTAGTCGTAACCATGCATATTTTCCAAAAAGTGACGAAGGGCTAGATTCCTAACAAATTTTTGTTTTGAGGCGATTCCCAAATTCAAAAGAAATGATGCGATTCCTAAGACAAACTTTTTTCAAGGCCAAATTCCTAATTCTCCCATAGTCCTATTACTCCAAACAATGTTTGAAATTTCAAAATAGCACACAAGTTCTGATCGCCCTTTTACATTAACCGTGGGACCATGGTGTGCGCATCGAACACTCTGATTTGCCACCTCGGATTCCTTATAGTGCTACTATGGGCAGTTTTCTCTCAGATCTCTCGTCTCTTCCTTCTCCCATACTACACCTCTTCTCATCTTTGTACATTCTCACCTCTTCTCCATCCTCGACTTTCCAAACTCATCTCAACCAAACCTAGTACAGGCGGTCCGACCTGCGGGGAGTGCGCCTCGCCTTCGCCTCGCCGTCTCCATCCGGGCGGTGGTGCTCTTTATCACATCCATGCAGCTAGATATGGTTTTTCATGTGGTTTTGAAAAGCAGCAAATACAGAAGTTTTTTTTTTTTTTTTTGGTGGTTGCGGTCTGGATCGAGTCCCGGCCGTTTAGATCTCGACTTCATGTGGTCTCACGAAGTCCGGGCGCTCGATCTCTTGTTTTAGCTAGTGTTGGGTTGGGAAGGAGGCCGAAGAAAATGTCGCAAAAAAAGCACATCTTCTTGGGTAAACACCGCTGAGATCTCGAAATGCACTTTTTTTTTTTTTTTTTTTTTTAGTGGCTCTAAAAGGTTTTGTTTTGTCTTGAATATTTGTGTGATTCATGCTATAGCTTGTACAACCACAAAGACCTACGCGGGGAGATTATAAAAGTATGGGGAGGAGGTCGAAGAAAATGTGGCAAGAAAAGCACATTTTCTTTGTGTTGCTTTGCCAACTCCTTGGAGTTAAGTGTCGTTTGGAATGCATGTCTCCCTCGGAGACAAGTCTTGAGTGACGAATTAGCGTCGCCCAAAGGATCAGCGCGAACGCTAGGAACAGTTTGTTGTCTTACAAATTTATGTGACTCCTCCTATATTGCTCAATAATTTGGCTCTTACATATAGTTTCTATTTTAAAGTTTGGCTTCGGTCTTTGGAGGTCGCCGTGGGGCTGCTCCCCTCTCCTCGCCCGAGTTGAGCATTTTTTCGGGTCGGACTCAAGTTTTCTTTGAGAGACCCTTTCGGTGGACTTCGACGAGTGGGGCTCACGGCCGTAGGACTATAATCTCCGTGTAGGTCTCGAGCCTGGTCATGGCCATGGCTGGCGCTTAAGACTGCTTATTTGGAGATTATAATCGACCAAGCTCCTCGAGGGTGTCGTCGTCCCTACTCGAGTCGACGGACGAGGGGCGTCCATATAATGTCTTCGTAGCTTAGGTCTTGCTTCCTCTCTTTGACAATGTTAGGTGTGCTCTTGCTTCATCTTGTTTTGACTTGTTATGTCTCACGGAATACTATTAAATCAGCCAAAATCAGGCGCTAGCAAAACAACTTTGTTCTCCGTAATGTTGTTATATTATCAAAAAGTTGTTCAAATTTGGAATGCTCCGGCTCTCCAAGAATCTGTATTGAACTTTGTATTGCTAGTTTGTGCATTGTGGCTCAACAATTCAGCTTGATTTGTTCTAAAGAGCCAAATTTTGGCCTTGTGTTGAAACAAATTTGGCATCGAACACTCACCTCATTCTCTCTCGATCGATCGAGCAGGCATGTGAAATGACTCCATACATGACCCACGATGTACAATACACCTACGTACCACGGTGTTGAGGTATGTCATGATTACGATTCTCTGAGACCCATGTTGGAAAAAAGTGCGTAGTGTGCGGTGCAGAATGACACTGCTGTGGCGGCCTGCACCAAGGATGGGCCGGAACAACGAGTTTTTATATTCCCAAAAAGTTTTGACCAAAACCTTTTCCAACAATACTTTTTACGAGGGGGGGGGCTCGGCGGAGGCCGAGGGCGTGGGACGTGAACACTTCCGGTTCCTTGTCGCGAAGCGTCGGATTAATTATAGTAGTGAAAATAAGGCGAATAATATTTATTAAATTTTTTTGACTTTTGTGCTTTCGAAAAAGTCGCCGGTAAGATATCATTGCTGATGACACGGTGATGGTCGCTAGAGAGAGACGACATCCGCGCATGCGGTGTGCCGCCATGTCGGAGACCTTTAGGGATCAAGAACCCTAATTTTCTTTTTTAATCGTGGTCAAAACTTGTGACTAGCTAGTCTTTCTCTCCCTCATAGTAACTCCAAGTGTGATGGTTTTTCTTTCTAAAATTTTGTAAAATCATGCTCTATCAAGAGATTGTTTTCTTACTTCTATTACTCTTGTCATGTTTCATCGACAACATTTGAAGTTTGAATTTCAAAAATTACAACTTCAAACAACATTTTCGAGCATCTAAAATGATTTCAGCGAGGAGAAGTCATGAACATAAAAGTTGTCATTTCTTCATATGATGATGTCGCGGTAACACTATCCACAAGATTTACTCTTGTCATAGAGTTTATGAAAGTAGAAGAGAGATTTCTAAGATTCAGTGAACAATGTCACTAGCACTATGTCGGATGGGGAAACAACTAGAATTGTAGATCTTGCTAAGTTATGAAACTCTTAGTGTCTCGATCAATCTCAAGAAAAAAATGGTTATAAAAAAAATTCAAGAAAAAAAATGTAAATTGAAATTTAAATGTTTTTAGTGACTTGGATAGACAAGCCCCAACATAACGATTGTAGTTCTCAAATATCCATGAAACTTTGTAGTTTATAACATTTTAATTTGAGATCATCTTGTCATGGAAAATCAAGCGGTTTGAAAACATTTATCGTATAGACGCGCATTGGGATAGTTCGATACGCCCATTTCCTTGAACCTGTTCAGCGGTTCATGTCCATGGCTCGACACCTCCGCCGGAGTGCACCCATGTCGGTGTACCGGGCTCGCGATGCACGCACCGCATTCTTTGCTCACTGGCGAGCGCCGGCTGCTGTTCACCTCCCGCCGCCCGGTGGCGGCGACCACTCTTAGCGCGCGAGGCTTCCACGAGAAAAGCCCGCGGCGGCGCCGCCTCGCGCCATGGAAAACCTTCCGGCGTGACATGCTTTGCGAGATTGCGATTCGTGTCGCCAAAGGTCTCGGCGGATCCCATGGAGGACCTCCACAATCTGCGGGATTTGTTGTTCGGATATGAAAGCGGCGTGCGGCGACCCCCGGTGGGGACGGAGCATCCCGCTAGACGGCCGGATGTTTACGTACCGCCCGGCGCGGTTGGTATCGCTTCGAGTATCACAAGAGTCTTGTCACCAAGCTTCGCCGCCCGTCGGCAACCCGGAGGCGTGCCGGGGGCGGCATGTATGCCGTCTTCGTCGAAGCGTTTGCACCGAATCGCCATGCCGTGGCTCGAGATCTTTGCAGCCGCGCCGCGCGCGTCGAGGGCATGAAACCGCCAAGTATGCTCTTGCTCTTGTGCTCTCTGGGGCAAACACCGGTGCCGGGGACGATGACTATGCCCGGCGGGTGTTATTTGGGGAGATCGAAGGCGACCACCGGCGGCGGGCTGGGGCGTGGAAGAACATCAATTGTACTCGGCCCCGCCCGACGGGCATGGGATTTTAGGCTGTTCTACTTGGCGGTGCATTTGATACAAGAGTTGCCTACAACCCGCCTTATAGCCCAAATGGTGCCTCGCCATGATGGGCATCGGTCTAGAGAGCCGAATGGTGCGGGCATGAAGCCGGATGCGCGGAATCGGAGTCGTGGGCGTTTTCTCTGGCGAGGAGTGTAGGATCGCGGCGAGTGTCGGGAGTTCATCGGTCCTCTATTCAGGCATTTTGAGCGCGTGTTCAATCTCGATCCATCGATCTTATATATTATGTATAGCTACCTCGATCTAAATGGCTGAAAACTTTCGAACAAACTTAGGGCCAAAGGAATTTTACAAGAAAGGTTCTTGCTCTTTGGTTTCGGGTGAAAGCAGAGGAAAAAAATCCATGAGCTCATACCTCATGGAATTCAATTTTTCCTCGCGGGAAGAACAACAATCATGAGCAGACCTCATGAATTTTTTTCTAGAGGAATCTTTCCATGGCGAGACCTCATGAAACTTTCCTTATTTGTAGAGAGAGAGAGCGCCCGTGGCGTGGGCGGCGCCGCCCGTCGGATCGGATGCGCCGGGGCCCGCCCTCTCCGCCGTCCTCGCCACCGACCCGGCCGTGCTCGGCGGCACACCCCCGCCACCATGCGCCCGCCGCGGCTGCTCGTCGTCGCCGTAGCGGCTTCAGGCTGCGACTCCGTGCTCGTCATCGCCGTAGCGATACCGATGGCGGGTCAATCTGAGCCATCGTACACGGACGAGCGGCGTGCAGCGGCGCCATCTTTGGAGCGGAGCATTCCGCTGGGCCGAGGGTCTTTGCCGGCACGGGTCGGCGTCGGCGGCTATGGCTATAATTTGGGGGGCGTTGTACTACCAGCGAGTCTCATCGCCAAGCTTCGCCAAGGCGGCAACCCGGGGCGTGCTTGAGCGGGCATGTCCGCGCGTGTTCGTGGAAGGCAGCGGCACCGTCTCGCCCGCCCGCTTCGACTTCTTTGGAACTCTGATTTTTCATTTTAATCTATGGCGAAAACTTGTGACTAGTCTTTCTCCCACATAATAACTCCAAATGTGATGGTTTTCTTTCTAAAATTTCATAAAATAATGTTGTATAAACCTATTGTATTCTTCTTTGCTATTACTTTTGTCATGTTTTATTGATAACATTTGAATTTTGAATTTCAAAAATTACAATTTCAAACAACATTTTTGGAGCATCTAATGATTTGATAGAAGAATTCATGAACATAAAAATTGTATAACTTCTTAATATGTACATCTTTTATATTGGTCATTTCTTCATCCGACGGCGTCGCAGTAACTTTGTTCATCACAAGATTTACACATGTCTCATAGAGTTGATGAAACAACGAGAGATTTCGAAGATTTGTGAACAATGTCACTAGCACTATGTTGAGCGGGGAAACAACCAAAATAAAGAATATACTGGCGTTTTTCGTGCGGGAAAAAAAAACCGGTTATTCGGACCAAAAAAATCCTGCCCATGGCGTCCCCTTTGGGAAGTCGGGGCCTAGATTTTCCGAGCGGGCTCGGGCGGGCCAGGGCGGGCTACCGGCGCATTTTCCACTACAAAATAGCTAAAAATGTAATATTTCGTATGCAGGTCGATTAAAAAAAAATTTTACAGGGGCTTCAAGAACTTTGTCGGCCCACGTCCAATAAGGGTTTGTGGGCGGGCCAAAACACGTCGGGCTCTAGTCGGGCCCGCGAGGCCGAAACTAGTTTTGCTTTCGGTATAAATAAGAATTGTCGATCTTGCTAAGTTATGAAACTGTCTAGCTTAAAAGTTTTTTTTTTTTATTTGACATTATCTTGTAAAGGAAAATTACTTCTCAATTTCAAAAGATTGAAAATTGATATTTAAATGTTTTAAGTGACCTCGAGTTAGACAAACCACCAATATAACGATTATAGTTCTCGGATATCCATGAAACTTTTGTACAGTTTACAACCTTTTTGATTTGAGATGTACTCCCTCCATCCCTTAAAGCTTGTCGCCGTGGGATGCGTGCCACAAGTTTGACTCAAATTTTAGAAAATACGTGCAACATTTAAATCTTAAAATAAAATTGTTAAAAAACTAGACTTAAAGATCTTTCGATAATGCTAATTACTTAGCATAAATATTTATATATTTTAATATATAATTGCGGCATTTGTTTCTCGGGAAACGCGGTGAAAACATTTATTCCATTTATTCCAACGCCTTTGGGATAGCGGCGTACTACTATGGTTGATTGAAAGGGCGTGCGCCCATTTCCTTCGACGCTTAAGCTTTCGCCGGTGCCTCTATATATGTCCGTCGCTCGACCTGCGCCGCCCGTAGTGCCATTGGGCTATGCACCACATCATTGCTTTCGGTGCTCACCTCTCGCCGCCACACAAAACGTCCTAGAGCGCACTTTCAGAGCTTCAGCGCCCGCGCCCGCGCCGCGCGTCTCGCGCCATGGAAAACCTCCGGTTGACATGCTTGTAGAGATGCGATCGGCGTCGCCAAGGTCTCACGGATCCCATAGAGGCCCTCCACGTTCGCGGAGCGGCCTATTCCGAATGAGAGGCGGCGTCGCGGCGACCCCTAGTGGGATGGAGCATTGCCTTTGGACAAGGTGCTGACCGGCGGCGGCTGGGAGACCTTCCACTACTCGCGAGTATCGGGAGAGTCTTATCGCCCGAGCTTCGCCCGCCGTTGGCAACCCGGAGGCGTGCTTCAAAGCCGGCTTGTATACCGTCTTCATCGATGGCCGTTGCACCGTCGCGTCGGGCCGCTCAAGATCTTTGCAGTCGCGCAGCGCCGCCAGCGTCGAGCATAAGGCCGCCAAGTATGTCCTTGCTCTCGTGCTCTACTGGGGGATAACACCGGCGCCGCCCGGCGGCGGCCGTGCCGGGCGATTTTTTGCGGGGAGATCGGCGACACGGCGGCGGCGATGGCTGCACCACGAGATCTTGCGAACTATGCAAAGCTCCGAGGGATAGGTAATGGGAGTGTTTGCGGCGACTTGGTGATGCCCCATGCGAGAGAGGAAACTTCTTCTGCTCTGGCCCAACCGCCGCCTCACCGGGGCGGGCATCGGTGTAGATGGTCGGATAGGTGCGGCTTCATGGATGGCTAGGCTTAGGGAGTATGGGAGCCGTACAATCTGTTGCTGTGAGGAGTGTAGGATCCGCGCTGAGTGCCATAGGTTCTTCCTTGGTGCAGTGTGGGTATGAGTAGGTAGTGGTCTTGCATGAATCAATACGTGTTATTGTGTAGTATATTTTTTTTTTTGAAGATAACGGGGAGGGGTTCTCCCCTACTTTGACTTTATTGTGTATATGTTCTTTGTATATATGTGGTAATTCGTTCTTCGTGTTATATTCATATCTGCGATTCCGCCACATGCGACCACGCGCAACAATGGCGCCCTTGAACTCTCTCCCTTGGCTTTTGTGTGCCGAGGTGTGCTACTAGATTTAGGCCCGTTTGGATCGATTCTAGATTTTAAAAATCTAGATTCTAGTTGGTTTTTCAAAATCCAATTTGTTGTTTGGATCATGGGATTCTAGCATCGATTTCACCTATTTTTTTCCCTGCACTCCATTATGCCCTTTGCACTTTATGAGGCGCAAAATAGTAATGCCCCATTTGGTAGATTCTAGATTTTAAAAATCTAGAATCTAAACCAAATGGACTTTATGATCCAAGCGGGCCCTAAATTGTCACCGAGAATCGGCTAGAAGTTGCTCTTCTCTTGATTTTGGATTCTTGCAATCTTCTACGGGCAGCGCTACGATTTCCTTCGGCGCGTTCCACCGGGTTGTGTGTCCGTCGCTCGACCTCCCCGCTGGAGTGCACTGGGCAACGCGCCCACATTATTTCTGTTCACATCTCTTCGCCAACTGCGCCGCCGCCCCACTCATAAAATCCTACATCTCCCCCGCACCCGCATTTCTTTGCTCACCTCTCTTCACCAACTGCTGTTTCGTCACCTCTCTTGCGCGCAGAAAACCGCCTAGATCACGCTCAGAGCTTCCAGCAAACCCCCCGCCACTTGGCGTCTCGCGCCATGGCAAACCTTCCGCGTGACATGCTTGCACGAGATCGCGCGGTCGTGTCGCCAAAGGTTTCGGCCGATCCCATAGAGGCACTCCGCAATTTGCGGGCGCCCGAGATGAAAGCGTGCGGCGATCCACAGTGGGGCGGAGCATCCCATCACCGACCCGCTGCTATACCGCCGTAGGGGGCTTTGGCCGAGCTTTTCCACTACTCGCGAGTATCGCTGGTGAGTGCGATCAACAAAGCTCGCGGCCCGTCGGCAACCGGAGGGCGTGCTTGAGCGGCTTGTATGCCGTCTTCATCAAAGACCGTGACACCGATCCACGCCGCCTCTCGCGATCTTTGCGGCGCACCGCTGGGCCGTCGAGCATAAGGCCGCCAAGTATGTCCTTGCTCTTGTGCTCTCGGGGGGTAACACCCGGGGGCCGCCGACAACAATCATGCCCGTGGTTGATGCGGGAGATCAAAGGCGAGGACGGAGGCGGCGAGGGACGTGCGCGACCGACAACTTCCATTCTCGTTGAAATCCGCCAAAATGTGTGGGGGTTGCTTGCGCCTGCGACTTGATTAATGTGTGGCATCCGAATACCGTGATCCGCCCAATCGCCCTCGCCATGACGGGCATTGCTGCGGAGGGCAAGACGGTGCGGTAGCATTTGCGCATGGATGGAATTCCAGGCGTCATACAAGTTACGCAGCGAGGGAGTGTAGGATCCCAAGCGATGTGAGGTTATTCGTCGTTAATAGTAAAGAGTGGTCTTTTTAAATTTGATCGATCATATGTATGGATGATCTTTGGAAAGATCCTAAGTATGCATTGTGTTATATTTTTTCCAAATTTGTCTTTGTTTGGATTTTTGATTACGGTTGAAATGATTAGTGAGCAGTATTTGGGAAAAAAAAGAGTAAAATACACCCCGGATAGGTAACAAGGCGTCTTGGCTGCCCTCCGTGCCGCGGCCCGTCGCTTTCGGCCGCCACCCCGTGCCCGGCGAGATGCGGGGTAGCCCGCGATGGATCCTCACCGGCGGTGCTCATCGAGGCGCACTAAAGGGCAACCGCCCGCCCTCCGACGGTGTTGCTGCCCCTCCCCTTGTCGCGGCGTTGCGTGCTCGTCAAATGAAGGAGCAGAGGAAAGGGATGGCAGGTGGGCTCCACATGTCATGGGCCGATAGGAATGAGTTTGGGTAGTCTAGTTTAGGTAGTGCTGCTGGAGTTAAAAAGAAAAATTTAGGTAGAAAGAAGTTTGGTAGCTACCTAGATGTAGTTTTAGGTAGTCTTGTTTAGGTAATACTGGCTGGAGATGCTCTAATGACTAGGTACTCAACTCCCTTTTCCCATTCCTTTTGCTTTCTTTTCTTGTTTTTTATTTAACTAAAGCATAACTAAGTTGTTATTTACTTTTTGCCGCTACTTTTGCACACACATGTGGGATCTATTAAATTTCATAATATTCATAGGAGATAATCATAGTATAAAATTCCGTAAATATATATTTAGATTGGCTTAAAATGATAATCAAGTTGAGAAGATATACTTTCACCAATTTCACTTCACCAAATTGGCTCGGTTACAATAATATGGGAGGAATACAATATTGAAAATGATATTTGCTTCACTTGCACATTCTATAATTTTTATTACTATAATCAACACACAAATAATTAGCATGATAGTTTTATACTATAATTTTTATCTATAAATATTTACTAGAACTTTAAGCTATGAATATTTACGAGAATTTTATACTATGAATATCTCGGATGAATACTATGAAATTTAATAGAATCTGCATGTGTGTGGGCAAAGTAAATAACAACTTAGTTATGCTTTTGTTAAATAAAAGTAAAAGAAAAAAAAAAATTGAGTACTGGCTAATACTATATTTCGAGGTTGGAGTACCTATCGGGTACCCACCGAGAATAGTTTGAGTAGATGTTACATTTTAAGTTGAAGTACCTATCGGTATTCACAAATAGTTTAAGTACTTTATTTACGTTTTTAAGTTGGAGTACCTATCGATACCCACCGAATAGTTTAGGTACCCATGGTGCATTTTACTCAAAAAAATACTTAACAGGACCGTGCTAAAAAAAAGGCGTTGTCTTTTCGTTCTCGTCTTACCAATGGGTGCGGTGGTTGTCAAAAAAAAAAGCGGTGCGAGGTCGGTAAATTGACACACACTTCTGCTTGACTGCGTAAAGGATTGGGCCGAACGGCGGTGGCGGGCGTGGGCCCTATTCTCTGGCGAGGTGTGTAGGATCGCCAAAGGATTAGCATGCAAGGGTGTGGATATGATCGGGGGCGTGTCCGCGGGAATAGGAGGGCCTAAATTTTATTTTTAGCGGTCATGTAAGCCCCGCTAGCGCAGGAAGTGCCCGGCCGCCGGGGGTTTAACTCACCCGCATTATCCTTTGCCCCAAGCTGGTGATTTTGTTGACCCCGTGCGTGGACAACCTTCCGCGAGACATGCTTGCTGAGGCCTTCGGGCAAGAACTCTAATTTTTGTTTTTCTTTTTTAATCACGGGGCCAAAACACGTGACTAGTCCTTCTCCCTCATAGTAACTCCAAATGTGATAGTTTTTCTTTTTTTTTTTTTTTTTGAAATAATGCTTTATCAAGAAATTGTATTCTTCTTTGCTATTACTTTTGTCATGTTATTTTAAAAGCGTTTGAAATTTTAATTTCGGAGAAAATACTGACTTCGACAAAATTTTTGGAGCATCTAATGATTTCGGCGAGATGAAGTCATGCACATAAAAGTTGTATAACTTCTTAATATGTACATCTCATATAGGTTCTCTGGCGAAGAGTGTAGGATCTTTTGACGAATTAGTGAGAGAGGTTCATCGGTCCTGCATTACGGGCATTTTATTTGCGTGTTCAATCGATTGATCGATCTTATGCGGTGTATAGCTACCTCGATCTCTAGATGGTTGATCTCGATCAAACAAACTTATTTTGATAGCTTTTGGTGCATGCGTGATGGTTGATGTCCGATCTTTGGGTACCTACCTAGGTGCATGATGATGGCGAGATGTATTATATAAGTTGTGATATCTTCACTAGTGGAGAGCGGACTTTCGATCACGGAGCTTTAGTCAGAGCCATTGTTGACCGGGACAAAGAGGAGTTAGTCCCAATTGTAACATTATCCTATTTGGGACAAAATCTTTGTCCCCTGTATATGTAATTTTGGCCTTTGCTTTGTATGAAAACTATAGTGTCATTTGATCCTTCATAAAAGGTGCTTCTTTTTTTTCTTAATGGCTTAAAAGGAAGAAAAAGAGAAGCGAGAGATTAATGAAAGGTACTCTACCACCATATGGCAAAAGAAACTTCGAGCTATGAAAGTTCTTTTGCAAAAAAAAAAATAAATCTATATAAATTAAATTTAAAAAAATTATGAAGGAGAGAGGAGGTCTCACATGACACTACTTTTTATGAAGAAGCACATAGTCATGTGATCCTTCATAAAAGGAATGCTATGTGGGGACCTCCTCTCTCTTAATAATTTATCTAACAAAGATTTCACACTTCCATATTTAGGTGGGTTCACTCCACCTTCAACCTTTAATGTGATACTAAAGAATTGCACTCCCTCCTTTGCACTTTATGGGCGGGCCTTTGAGATTTTCTTAATGGGACATGAAAGTAAGCTCAAAAATTGAATCTCTATAAATTTTATTATTGGTCAAGGTCAAATTCCATATATTTTATAAAATTGATTTTTTTAATTATTGCTCTATCAGTCCTTACCGTCCTCGGCACATCAATGATTGCCTGCCCGTCGAGGCAGAGCATCGATCTTTACGATGACACTTTCATGAGAGCGATGCGGGGCGTCGCGCCCTCTTGGCGGCGAGGTGTGTGTAGGACCGCCCGGTTGGGATCGCATGCAAGGTGTGTGGATATGATGTGCGTGTCATGGAAAAAATAGTAGTAGTAGGAGTACTACTTGGGGTCGTCATGTCGTCACTTTCGACCTCTGGCGTGACGGCCAGGGCCCCACATGTAAGGTGGAGTACTCCATACACCAGTAGGAGTACAACTGATGCCTGGGATGGGCACCCACATTATTTCGCGACCCGCGGGCTCGAGCCTCGAGGAAAGCGTCTTGCATTTGGCGCCTCGAGCCACCCATGGAGAACTTTTTTCCGCGGGAGTTGCTTGAGGCGACATTTTGCGCTCTAGCAGCTATGGCCCTTGAGAGGATCACGTGGAGGGCCTCTTCAATCTAAGACTCAAGAACCTAGTAATTTTTTCTTTTTAGACACTGTTGTCAAAACTTGTGAATAGTCTTTCTCCCTCATCATACGATAGTAGTAAAGTCCAAATGTGATGGTTTTTCTTTTTTTTTAAAAAAATGGATTTCTCTATCAAGAGATTGTTTTGTTACTCCCTCGGATTCAGTTCCATAAAACATGCAATTCTCGCTTCAGGAGTCAACGTTTTTTAAATTACCGACAATTATATATTAAAATCTATAAATATTTATACTAAGTAAATAGTATCATCGGAAAGATCTTTAAATCTAGTTTTTAATAAATTTATTTGGAGATATAAATGTTGCACATGTTATCGTAAAACCTATCTAGTCAAAGTTGAGAAAATTTGGCCAGGCGCGTAGCATAATTGCAAGCTTTTTTGGAGCGGAGGGGAGTACATCTATTAAAGCACTCACAATGCAAACTCTACCATACTCCCTCCATCCCTAATTGGTACGTAAAATTCGTTGGTTTTAGTGCCACAAGTTTATTTCGATTTGTACAAAATACATGCAAAATTTATGTTTACAAAAAATTATTAAAAAACTAGACAAAAATATCTTTTCGATTGATACTAATTACTTAACATAAATATTTATATATTTTAATATATAATTACTTGTGATATGTTTTTAGGAGGCAAAAGAAAGACAAACATTTAGGGATGGAGGGTAGGTAGAGTCTACAAAGCGTATTTATTACATTCATATTTATTGTAATTTCTTTGATGTTGTGGATGTTGCGGTATATTTATGGAAGAGATGATACCAAGACTCCAAGTCTTATTTAGACTCAAGTCCATGATATTAGAGATAATAAATGACCTTATTAGACTCTACCATAGAGTTTGGGTTGGGGAGTGCCCTTACTCTTGTCATGTTCCCGGGTTCAAATCTTTTGGGTGTGACACTTTATCACGGATTTATTCAGCGATTTTTTAGGTGCTATGCATGTAAGTGGCGGCGACATCGCGTCGGCCAGTCGGCGCTGCGCTGTGGTGACGCCGTGAACTTCAAGATTTACATGCCGGCTCAATCCTTGAAGGTGCTCATAGGGGTAGGGTTTTGCGTCGTGTGTTGAGCATGTGCGTTGTCTTGTGTAATCTCAAAAAAATTGAAATTTATTTCAAAAATACAACTTCAAACTACATTTTTGGGCATCTAATGATTTCAGTAGAAGAAGTAATGAACAAAAAGTTGTATGATCCTCGTAAATTGCCGCAATTATATATTAAAATATATAAATATTTATACTAAGTAAATAAGATTACCTGAAAAGATCTTAAATCTAGTTTTTAATAAATTTATTTGGAGATATAAATGTTGCACATGTTATCTCGAACCTATCTAGTAAAAGGAGAAAATTTGACCGATCACGCCTCATAATTGCAAGCTGGAATGGAGGAAGTACATCTATTCAAGCACTCACACTGCAAACTCTACCATACTCCCTCCATCCCTAATTGACCGCTCGCCGCTTGGTTTTCGTCGTAAGCACAAGTTTGACTCATTTGTACAAAAATACATGCAAAATTTATGTTTACAAGTAATGAACACAAAATTAATGAACACAAAATTTATAAGCTATACAAGTAATGAACACAAATTTATGTTTACAAGTAATGAACACAAAATTTATGTTCAAAATACAACTTCAAACAACATTTTCTCGCATCTAATGATTTCTCAAGGCAGTAAGATCAAGCAATGAACACAAAAGTTGTATAGCTTCTTAAGATGTGTACATATATATATTGGTTTATTTATTCATCCGGGACGACGCCGGGCTATGTAACATTATTCACTAGTATGTCACGCCTCTATCAAAAGTTGCATGGACCTATGCGAGATTTCTAAGATTTGTGAACAATGTCATTAGTCATCTATGCCTGATGGGGAAACAACCAAAAATAAGAATTGTCGATCTTGCTAAGGTTATGAAGCTCTCTAGCTTAAAACTTCTTGCGGATTTGACATTACCTTGTATAAAAGAAAAATCCACGCCTCTACAAAAGATGGAAAATTGAAATTTAAATGTTTTATGACTTCCTGATGCTGTATCAAGCCCCAAACATAATGATTGTAGTTCTCACTATCCATGAAACTTATAGTTTAAGCAACTTTTTGATTTGAGATCATCTCTGTGCGCATGAAAAACATGTAGTAATAGTTTGAAAATGTTTATCGTAGTACTCGGACTCGTATCAAGCTAAGGTCTTGACTGAGGCGCGCCTCGGCTCACTTCCTCTCGACTCGCTTTCAAGGTGGTCATATGTCCGGTCAGCCGACACCTCCGCCGGATTGCGCGCGCCGGACGCATCACCGCGCCTGGCTACACCGCGCGCTGGCGACACTCGCGTGCCTCACTTCAACACATAAGCGGCTTCGGCCACGTGCGTGACGTGCCAATTCACTCTTGACCGCGACAAAAGCCTCGGGCTCACGCACGCCATGGAAAACCTTCCGCTGCAACATACTGTGCGTCAGATTGTGATTCAAGTCGCCAAGGTCTCGCCAGATCCCTATGTTGACCTCTTCCACTCATGCCACCGCTCGCAGATGAAAGCTGCGCAGGCGTACCCCCGGTGGGACTGAGCATCCCAATCGGACCGTGCCGTACTCGCAGTGGCTACTACTCGGGCAAGGGCGCCAAGCTCGCCTTTTGCATCTCGAGTCATGGAGAACCTTCCGCTGAGTTGCTTGAGGACAAGATTTCGCCGCTGGGCCCAAGATGGTCGCAGAGGATCCAGTGGAGGGTCGGGGTCGGGAGTACTACTCGCCAGTATTGCGCGAAGTCTCATTGCTAAGCTCGCCGCGGGTCGCAAGCAACCCCGAGGCGTACGCAGCGTGCATGTTTGCCGTACCCCGAAGGTCGCGGGCACCGCCCTCCGCCGCCGACTGTGCCGAACAAGCCGCCAACTCGTGGCATGCACTCGCTTCTGGATGTGTGTAGGCACAAAAATCCTACTCCTTGCGCCACGCGACACCCGACAAGCCTAATAGCCGCTTTTTACTCTACGCCTCGAAAGCGCTCTTTGAGGCGCGAGCTACCAATTTGACCTCGCTAATCGACAAGGAAGTAAACGTGGAGATCCGGAACATGCCCGTGAGACCAAGACAGCTCAAGCATGTATGGCTCTCTACGGCCAGATGTAAAGACATATAGCTATGAGAGCTATCTGCCGACGCATAAAGAATGCATTCCTAGCATGTATATAGAGATGTAACGCATCAACAATTTCGGTTCTAATGATCACGTACACATGTTTGAACAAGTAAAGTCGATCATCATGATATGACATTATAAAAGTTTCTACCGCATGGATCAATTAATCGACAACATGGAACAATAAGCAAAAGTAACTCATAAATATAAACCTAATCTACAAGACACATGCATAGGTTTCATCCAACTAGTCTCCGCCGGACATCTAGCTTTCCTAAACCCACAAGCTTAAACCCTTGCAAGCTAATCCACCGCATGATACCACTTTTGCTACAAATATAAACCACTTTACCACAACTAGATCAATCCAATCGCATGATACAATCTAACCATGATAAGCTAAAAGCACGCATACATCTAAATAGATCTATAAATACCATTACCGTTGAAGCTGTGATGCATAGACAAGTAAAAGTACATATGCAAACCTAATCTAAAGCAAAAGCCGAGATTCATCCCGGATCAGTCCTAACAAAAATCCAATCGCGATGATAACACCGCAACAAGCTAATCCATCGCGATGATACGGCTTGCCGATTTTAACCGCTCTAAAACCCCTTTGTCCCAAACACCTATCCAATCGCGATGATATTAATCGCAACAAGCTAATCCACCGCGATGATACGGCTTGCCGACTAGACTCTAACGATAGATAGATTTACACACGCAAAGATACAAGTAAAACACATAATTGTGATCTCGCAAGCTTGCCGTAATCCAGTGGTCCATGAAGAAGAAAACTCACACGCAAAATTTTAGCCCCGCCGTATGAGACCACTCATGACTAAACGCCAAGAAGAACCCAAGAACACGCGACAACCTAGATTGATCTGGGCTCGCTTATAAAAAGAACGATATAGATCTAATGACAAGCTAATGATAATCAATAAAAGAATTGATGATATAGATCTAACAAAAGATAAAGCCGAAAGCCACATCAATCTAAATTCGCAAGAAGTGTGTGCAATTATAATTAAACAAAATGAATAAATAAATGAGAAACATGCACCACTTGGTAACTTAATGAATTCATTAGATTGCCAAGTCTAATGAAGCCGTATAACGAAGCTCTTAGCCGTGATCTTAGCCCACCTGGATGGCTCATGATCGAACAAAAAGAACCTCTTGCCCCCGATAGCTTAACCGCCCATGATACTAAGCCGCGAACAAGACTTTGAATAATCTAAACCACCGACATACTAGACATGGTGCAAGGCTGCCTGCATTTACGGGAGGTCGGATGGGTCGATTGAATCCTCGCAGCAGATCAATTTACACGACCGACTTCAAGGGTGGCCGAGCCGGGCGCACGAGCTGCGTTGGTTGTATTTGATTTGGTAGATTAGTTTACGTTTCGCCTGGGTCCTTATATTTATACCCCGGGCTTGACGCAGTCCTAACCAATTTAATAATAATAATCTAAAATATCTAAAGCAGATACATTGCCCTCCAAGTCTTCTGAGTCGTGGAATGCAGCGCGGATATGGTCCCTTGTCCTCGATATTCTCCTTGGATGCTCCACGCTGTGTAACCATCCTGCTGCTCTCGTGCACTCGCCTCGTAGTCAATAACGCCGCTTTCCCCACGCCACATGCATTCAATGGCATTCACATCAGCTAGCCTAATGACTCTCTCATCAACCATCGTGTGCCTCTCATCGGGTCATCCTGCTCTACCAAATTTTGGGTTAACAATGTGCACGCCTTCTTTCTCTACAGCGGAACGCCGATGATCGACCGCGTCTCGAAGCGCGTTAGTGAGCCGGAGCGCCGACGGCGCGTGCGACCATGGGCGCTGCACCTCGAAGAGCGCTGAGTCGTATGCAGCTCGCGACACGTGCAATGCGAGTGTTGTACAACCACTGCTAAGCGCACGCACTATGCAATGAGGTAGTATCTTTCCTCCTTCCGCCTCCAACCGCGTTCCTCGCCAGACGGGCACGCTGCTCGGTGAGCCGGATGGTGCGCCGCTATGCCGGAACCACGGGGTAAAACGGGAGGTTGTGGTGCATTTTCCGCAGCCGTAGGAGTGTAGGGATCCGCGCAGTGTGTAGTGTAAGTTCGTCCGTGCTGTAATCGCGGGGACGTGAGCGCCAAGGAGGAGTATAACCCGGATAAAGATAGCATATGATAGGAACGCCATAGGTTTTGGGGATCACCGCGGTTTGTCCTTCCGCCGCTAGAGACCGTGATATCCTGTGAATATCCGCAAGACGCCGCAGCTACCATGTTTGAGACCTCGGCTCAAGAACCCTAATTTTTTCTTTTTAATTTGTGTCAAAACTTGCGGACAAGTCTTTTCTCCCTCATGGTAACCTAAAATGTGATGGTTTTTCTTTCTAATATTTTTTAAAATCGTTTCTATCAAGAGATTGTTTTGTTACATCTTTATTACTCTTATATATCATGTTTCATCGCATAATATTTGAATTTGAATTTCAAAAAATACAACTCGAAATAAACATTTTCGAAAGCATCCAATGATGACTCGAAAAGCGTCACGCTTCCATTTCCTTGCTCGTGCTCCGCTGCGGTCGCGTCCGTCGTCTGACACTCTCCGCCGGATCACGACCGGCCGCCGCATAAAATCCCACGCCCCTCGCGACCGCGTGGGCTCGGGATTACCCGTATTTGGTGCCTCATCACCAAAACCAACCGAAGGCCACTGCTATTCGCTCTCCCCGCCACGGTCATAGCGTACCACCTTCACCGCACGTAACTTGGCTAGTAGAGCGCTTAGAGCTTCCACTAAAAGCCAGCCGCTACCATGGAAAAACCTTTCGCGCGGACATGCTTTGCAGAGATCGCGATTCGAGTCGCCAAGGTCTCAGCGCAGATCCCATGTTGACTCACCAATCATAGCCACCCGCTCGGCAGATGAAAGCGGCGTGCGGCGACTTCGGTGGATCGGAGCATCCCACCGACCGGTGTTGTACCTGCAGGGCTACTTACCGGCGCGAGTACCGCGAGAATATTATCACCGGGCCCCAGCCGCCTGGAAACCCGGAGGCGCGCTTTCCGTGAGATGGCTTGTTTGACGCCTCTTCATCAGAGGCCATGATACCCGCCAGCCGCCGCTTGGGATGCCGCACACGCCACCGCGTGCCGAGAGCATGAAGCCGCCAAGTATGTCCTTGCTCTTTGCTCTACAGTGTATAACACCGACACGCCACCCGACGTACTATGCCCGGCGCTGATGCGGAGATCGAGGCGAGGACCCGAGATCGCCGGGACGCGACGCGACCTTCCGTAACTTCCATTCTCGCTGACATTCGCCGACATGTACCTGGATTGCTTGCGCAGCTTTTGGTGTGTGGTATCCACAATACCGCGGATGCCGCTTCACCGTAGAGCCTCGCCATGACGCGCATCGCCAGCAGGGAAAAATGGTGCGGTAGAACTTTCGTATTGACGCGATCTCATCCGGCCGTGACTTGTTCTCGCAAATGAGGAGTGTAGGATCCGCAAAACGGTGTGAGAGTTTATTCGCCGTTAGTAAAGTGCGATTTGATGGATCATATGCACGTATAATATGCTTGATGTATTTAGGATTTTTGATGTATGGGATCGCTGATGATCTCGGACAACAAGCTTATTAATTTGATGAGATCGATCATACCGCATGCAAAGATATGCATGGTTGATTGAGATTGCGTGTTACACGCTGTTCTACTCCCTACCCCGCGGTTCACTCACTGTGCCAAAGATCTCTCTGCGGTGTGGTGCACACATCTCAATGCAAAATGGATGGTGCGATAGTATGTGCTCAAAGACATGGATGCCGATTTTTCATAAGTCACGCATAGCGATTACGCGTGTAGTACAACTTGTATTGAGCCATCACTTTCCCTACCTCCCCGTCACTTGTCACCCACTACCACACGTAACTGCGTTGTCTCGCACCGGGTGATTGTAAAAACCGCTTCTGCATAACACCACGCCGGGCTAGTTTGGCTTAAAAATCGCCCCCAAGCAAATGGGGCTATCAGAAAGCCATGTTATCACATCATGTCCCAAAGAAACGCCGTATTCCCGTGCACTTCCCCGCATTCGCTGCTTTAAAGAGCCACGTTACTCCCCTCCCGCTCCAAAAACCCTTGTGTGGGAAACGTACATCAACTTTGACTAGATTTTTTAGAAATACGCAAACATTTATATCTTCTAAATAATTTTGTTAAAAAAACTACAAGAGACTTAAAGATCTTTCCTACGATACTAATTACTTAGTATAAATATTTATATATTTTAATATATAATTGCTTGCATATTATTCTTCGAAGCTGAATTGCAAGAGTTTTGGAAACGTAGGGAGTAAGAGTATGCGCGGGCAGGAAGAGATGAGGAGCATACACAAGCAAGCGCCCCATTGAATTCGCTTCAATTAATCCTTCAAAACTAGATCTCACATGGATATATTTTGAGAAAAGAAAGAAAGAAAAAGAATAGGAGGGTGATAGTAGTAATATATAACTCATATAATTTCTCCTTCAAACCCGCTGCGGTTCGCTATTCTCATAGTAGTAATATTGTAACTCATATATTTTATGGGAATCCACAAGTAATAATAAAAAAAAGAATAGAAAAACCCTTACTACTACCGGGCCACACGGGCCGGGGAACTTTCAACCGCTGCTCGTCCTCGTGAACTTTCAACCACAAGGTTTCTGGGCTTCCGTGGTTGCTAATTAAGAGGGCAAGAGAGGGCGTAACAAGGGCCGGGCGCCGTTGTGCTTTTTAATTTGCAAATATGTTTTCTCGCGGTTGGAATCAGAATATAATAATTATTATAAAATGTGTGCTAGAAATTTAGACTCAGAGCTCAGCCGAGGGTTAGCGTTGAGATGTTCACGCGGCCACCATGGCAAGATGTATGAGGTGCGCCCCAAGTTGTTAGCCAGCACGCCGCGCCTCGATGGCCACAACGACGCTAGGTTCTTTTGGCTTACCTAAAGAACATGTCTACTAGTAGGCCTGAAAGAATCGACTATGACGAAGGAACTCAATGGATGCCAGAATTTGCATCATTGTATGATGCCGTGATCACCGTATGTTGGCCTACTAGTACTTTTTGGGAATTGTAGCACTTTTGTTATCAGAGAGCAAATCAACCTCAGAATACAAGGGCCACAAAATAAAGCTTTTACTCTAAGCATGTGCTGTCGGTGCCATATCTTGTTCTGCAGGTTCTAACCCCCGTCCAAGATGCCTAGGGCCAGAATCCCACCTCTTCTTTCCCTCCAAAGAGTTGGTGATATTTGGTTCTTTATCTATCTTAATTAGTGGTCATATGTAATCTTTAATAATCTTAGCATCATGTCGGGTTAGTGTACTATGGTGGCCATGGACGAATTGTATGATGGATGATTGTAGAAAACCTTTAGACCTTATTTAATCTCTAGAGTTAACTTTTTGGTTGGATTATTTGTGGTAAGTGCGTTGTGTGTATGTGTGGATTGTCGCTAAAATTATGAGTGACCAAAGCGGGCGTAAATCGAATCATTCAACTTGTGCACGCAAAACCAAGCAGGAAATGGAAATTGACCCCTAAATTGCCCCTTTTTACCAGTCGCCAACCTAAATAATGCAGGTTCCGAGACTTCATTATTTTTTTTTCTTTTGATGAAAATCATTTTATTTGTCGGGTCCCAAGCAACCGCTAACTTGTGGGATGTGATGGAGGGAGTAGTACTAGTAATCAAGCTAATTTGAAACGAAAAGTATAGCGCGCCCCGCATTACGCATAAAGGGCGTAATTTGTGCCCTATCTTCGGAGAGGTGGAGGGAGCAAAAAGATAATCGCAATTATAGCTTACCGCATTACCCGACGGCAAGGGCGACGCATCGGTGCCCTATCTTCAGCAGCAGGTGTAGGATACGCAAAGGATTCGCGATGCAAGCAGGTGTGTATATGGTCGCAAGACGCGTATTATGGGATTGTAGAATCTTGTAGAAAAAAGATCCAAGTACAAGAGCTTCCAAAACAGCAAATTGATTCTAGAATTTTGAGATGAGATTTCAAGAATCCGTAAAAAAACATGTACAATTACCACCAATTTCGGAGCACATGTTATAGACGCCTTTGTGTAAAGCGCCTTAAAGAGCCTTTCACCCAACGCTTGAAACTTTTTGTGAACAAAGGCCCCAGAGAAAAGGTCTTGGTCAAAAAGTGCACTTATTTTACGAGGACTCGCAGAGCTTTTCCAAATGCACAAAGCGGAAGTTGAACGCTTCTCGCTTCGTGGTCCGAGAGACGAGTAAAAAGATTAAATAAGCATGTTTTATACTAAATTGCTCCAAATTGTAGTGTTCGCTTGACTTTTTCAACCCCAACTTTGACCACTCGCCTTATTCAAAATTTTTGTGCAAAAGTATCACTTCTTTTGTTATCGCTTATTTTATTAACAAATAGTATTTAAGAATGACTTAAATTTGACTGCTTTTTGTGCAATTTTTTCAATAAGATGAGGGTCAAGCTTGGGGTCAAAAAAGTCAAACGAACTATAATTTTTGAAAACTGTGAGGGGGACTACATTTAAGTTCTTCGCTACTTACTAAACTCGGGCTTTCTAACCCGCACAAAGTAATTGTCCTCAATAGCTACTTCAATTGTGATCGTGATTTCTTTGTGATAAGCATAATCAAACTTTAACAATATACCCCTTCCTACCCGCGGGCAATGCGCTGAATCCTCTTTTAGTTTTTACGACGAAAGCAAACCGAGGGTCGAGGAGCAAAAGGAGAAATCCTCAAGGAGGGGCTCAAAAACTTTCCAAGGTCCGGCTCACTCTGCATCCAAGTTGAAGACGCGGCGGCGTGCCGCCAGTCCGCACAAATTTCCCATTTAAATCCCCCGCCACCGCCCGCCTCTTCCAAATCAAAACAAGAAACCTCTACTGATATCCCGACGCTACGCGTCGCCCGCGACGCGGGCGCGCTAGCTCGCTCATCCCCTACTCGCAGACGCCAACCGCCTTTGGTCGTAGGCGCGGCGAATCCCCCGCCAACTCTCAGCTGTTTCCACGCAGGCAGCTGCTGGCAGATCGCGAGGGCCACCAACTCGGTGGCCAAGACCAGCTGGGCGCTGCGGAAGTCTCCCTATCCTCGCATCGCCGCGGCGCTGCAGCGGCCGCTAACCTCGCCGGACGCGGCGCTCTTCCCAAACTCGGCCGACTGGCCAAAGACGCTGGCGCTACAGCTCAAGCCCTCCCACGCTGAGGCGCCGTGCAAGGCCACCAACCGCCTACTAGAGGCCATGATGACTCTTCGCTTCTTCATCAAACAGAGACGCGGCGCCATTCCGACTCCGCACTTACATATATATACCGCTAGCTATTTTTAATGACTACATATGACCGCCTCGACCTTTTTATATTGACTATATAAAAATTTAGTTCATGCATTCCTATTAATAAGTACCTAGATTATTCCTTCATTCGGCCTAAAGAAAAGGTTTCGCTGACCAAAAAAAAGATTTTTAATTCTCGTAGCATGTTTGATGTTTCGTACTAAACAAAGATGCCAAGTTTGATCACTTAGTTTTCCATTTTTCGCCATGTGATTTATTTTCTTTGAAAATGGATATACTTGATTCCTTTTTTTGATGTGAACATTACTTTTCAAGTGTTGTGTTTGTCATCCGCTTATTTGGCTAGTAATAGATATTTATTGATTTTCCATTTTTGCCATGTGCTTTTGTTTGAAATAAAATGGATATACTTGATTCCTTTTCGACGCGGAACATTACTTTTCAAGTGTTGTGTGTTTGTTATCCGCTTATGCTTGCTAACGTATATTTATTGATCAGCACCGCTAGTTCTCAGAACCACCGTGTTCTTTTTTTTTGACTTGAGCCAACAAATGGAGGGGTAATTGATCCGTGGTATGGTGGGTCCATACAACAACTGTGCTAATCGTACTCATAATCGCATAAAAGGCCCACCCCAAATTTCCACTCAAATGCAACTTCACAAATGGCCATTTGAGGTATGATTTGTGTGGTTTTGTGACTACAGCTCTAATTTATCGCTGCATTGTGGTCTACTTTTTGTTGCTGTTGTTACAAATTGCGCGTAGCCGCTGGACAATGCGTTGGATGCGCAATTAAATGAGATTCATCATTGAGCCATACACTTGATTATTTATACTTAAAGGTCCGACCGACTAGTTTCGTTTCAAATAGATAAAAACCGTATGCGCTTACAACAATATTGGTGGACAAAAGTCAATGACAAAACGTAACGGACACCAGCCTTTACTAATTCAAGGTTCGGGGATATTAATGTGATAGTACTTTTAAGGCGATATTGATTGATATATAATAAACTAAAATACAAACTTCTAGACTTCAACCATTTTTATGGTGTTTGTAGGAATTAGAGAGTTTGTTCATGCTTGCACCGCTTGGAAGCTTCTTTTTTAATGAATGCTAGGAAAATATGGATAGGCGAATGAATACGAGTGCATTATTTCTCGGATACATACGATGATGGTGGAGGCATGGATCCTCGATTCTTTCAAAGTGCGTATGTGTTTTGGATTTTCAGAGAAACAATCGATCTTTTCATTGAGAATGTATTTGCCAACTTTTGTTTCATAAGACCGCAGTCATCCTTCATGAAACCCAATTGTCTAACATTTTGGCATTCATCACCTTAATTAGATGGAAATGGATTTAAGACTAGCACAATGCGCTTTAAATGGATGTTATTGTTTTCTACCGCTTGCACTAAGAGCGTGTACTACATGAACCCTACATAAATTTCTTCCTTTTGTGAACCAATTTTTTTTATCAATTGAAATTATGCTAAGTTATTACTTGTTTTGAGATTGCCTACACAACAATCCATTGGTCTCCTCTCTACACTTTCTTTGATGGAACCGACGCATTGCATGTTGTGATTCCTATGGTATGTCGTGATTTTTATTTTTTTATTTGTTTGGCATACGAGGCGTATATGCCACTTAATTTGCCTTATATGTTCTCTTCTTATTAGGTCAATTATGAATGCAATCTAATAAAAGGAAAAAAAAAAAAACTCAATGATTGGAGCCTCTTTGGTTCGTAAAAGTTCTCCTCAAATTTGACAACGCCGCTGAAATGGTCCCCTTTGCAAATGTAAGAAAAGAAATGCAGAACGTATTTTAACCCTCGCCATCCATTTGAAGTCTACAGATACAACACTTTTATTTACTCTAAAAAGCTGCTATGTTGTTAAATTGACAAACTTAGAGTTAAGTTATAAACAGGATAAAAGTTCTTTTCTATATAAATACTTGACACCCATGTATAGAAAAAACATTTAAAAATAGTTCAATTCAATAATTTGATGTAGCTACTACAACCTCGCTTTAATATTTGTTAGTACATATAGGTTAAATATCGATGGTTGTTCCAACCGGTTGGTGAATAGTTCTCGCGGACATTGGTCCACATGGCACCAAGATTATAGTCTTCAACCCATGGTTCAACGACGATGGTAATTTGAGCCTCGACTTCTTGACACTAATCCACATGTAAATAAATCAAATACACTCGACCGATTTAACATAAATGTTGGTTTTTATATGTCAGATAAACGCCGCAGTGCGCTCGCTTTATTTTGGGTTCCTCACGGGGTTTGCTCATCAAATTTTCTTCTTGTTTGTTTGTATTTCTCGTGATATCATGATTAGTGGAGCCAAATCCCGGTAAGAAATTAGAAACCTGAAAAAAAGGGCTAATGAGAACCATTTGGCAAATCGACTATGCTATTCTCTTTAAGTTAGTACCATATAGTTTAAGACTCCCCTCGCGACAATACCGAGTTTGTTGTTATATAAAGCATTCTATTGTGTCTATATTTTGTTGTATTTTGCTACTACCACATCACACTAGGATCATACTGAAAAGGGCAGGTTACAACATCACATTGTCAATGAGCTAAAGTGTATTGAATGCATCATTTTATAAACCCCAAAAACACTAAAAACGAGGTTGTTACAACTATTGGATTCTTAAAGGGTGCCCCAATTATCGCCGCACGTGAGTTAATATTTATCATAAAAATCGCCTTATTTTGGTGAGCTTCGGACCCTTTCTTTTATATTGATTGATTTTGTTTAAGGATGCATACACATATAAGAATAAGATTTATATAATTACCATTGTCTAATATCCACGCAGCCCATTTCCATAGCGCTCGGTGCAGTGCGAAAAGTTAAAGGCAAAGGCGCTCAGGTATTCGAGGTAGACTCATTGAGCCTACTCATGACAAAATGTGACTTCAAGAAGTCACAAACAGCTTTCGTAGACTAATGACCCGCCAAGGACATGACTAATCTAGTATCGTAAGTTCTAGGTTCTATATACGCAGTTCCTCCCCATTTGAATCCTCCTAAATCTTTCTATTAGTAGTTTAGCACCAATTCTTATACTTGGCCTCAAATATCACTCATACATTGTAAATGATCGGATTTATTCCCGTGAATATTTACAAATGTAGAAGATTGATTTGCAAACGCGTGAGGGCAACTCCCACTCTCTTTCTCCTCCCGTGATGCCGCCGATAGTGAATGGCCCCGCCGAACCATCGTAGAGGATTGCACCCGCGACTTGCTCATGCTATCATGACACGCCCTTTAGATCGCAACAAAGAACTACGTGGAGTGCGCCCAATCGCTTTGCCGCCGCTTCCCTCGGTTTCCACTCTACACCTTTCGTAAAAGAAGAAGAGGGCCGTTGCACCAAGAGGCCCAATGGGCTACTCCGCTGGCCGCCCCCACAAAACATGATGCACTTCTCATCCAAGTCATCAACTGCATAAAAGCGCCTTCCATGGGCTCGCACCATTTGGTAGAGACAAAAAAAAGGAGGAGCCAATTTATGCTATCATGAAGCGGCTGTATCTAAAAAAGGACGCCGCGGGAGTTCTTTATCGCGCAAGCCATCCGCCCATCGACGTTAGTATATAGTATGCAACCTTGCCGCTCGGCCCATGTTTGTACCTTTGTTGCTACCGGGTGCACTTTGTCGCCTTTGATTGTTGTGCAATCTATATATTGTATTGATTGATTTCTCTCGACAAAACTAAAAAAAGTGTTTCCAAATCTATGGGAGAGGACGCAGCTCAAGGAATATTCCATGCTGATGTTAGAAAACAAGAAGCCTCGGGAAGAGGAGCCTAACAATCTTGCTTTGGTGTCATTTTTCCTATATGGTTTTGGAGTCGCTTCTCAATACCAATGTTTTATTTTGCATTTTTTTTCTATATGGTGGTAAAGCAGAATTGAGATGATGTAGAAGCAACTAATGCATCAAGGTAAATTCTCTCTCACTAATTCTCGTAAATAAGTATGATCAATGTAATTTACAATTAGGACGATATATAACGCATGAATCATGACTCCTCACTTTTGAGTTTGATGAACCCTAATTCTCTCCTTATGAACAGAACAAAATCTATGTGATGAGTTTAATTAATTTATAAGAAATCATATAATTCGCAATCACCCTAAGTAATCGCTAGCCTACACTTGAGTCCATATAAACCCTAGATTCCGAAATCAGAAAGTGATTTCAACTCATCAACAACATACAACAAAAGATCATTGAGCTTGCAAGAAAATCCGCAGTGTATTTCAAAACCAAATTATATATTAAACATCGTGAGTGCGAGTATAATTTATTAGCAAACTCGTGTTCAAGTGCGGAAGCAAAGAGTTTCATGCTAAAAACCAAATAGTCTTTTTTAATGAAAAACAAATATAAGATAGTGCCACTAGATAGTCATCCCCGTAGAAAAGATGAGACAGGGATATAGATTTGCCTTGCCCTCGCCTTACTCTTCATCAAATGTGAAAATGCATAAAGCCTTTACAAAGAATCGTAGAATATCCTGTATGTTAATATACAATTAAAATATTAATCATGCATTATAAGTATCGGAAAGCATGTATGTTTGATAACCTCCTATGCATTAAGTAAAAATAAGTTTATTTAATTAGCAATTGTTTGAGCTTAGGGGTTAGGAGCGATTTTTATGTTGATCACATGTTTTTGCTCCTAGGTATATGGATGGATGATGGTTTTATATTTATTAATTGATGGTTTGGAAATTTGATCCAATTTCATTTTGATTTGGATCAAAACCCCTAATTTCAATGTATTCTTTTTATCCTTTTTCAATAATTTTTGGTTTGTGCATAAATTTTATCAAATTTCCAAAAGTAAAAAGTGTTTTATCTTTTTCTTTTTAGGTACAATTTTCATATTTGGAGTTTTCTAAAGCTTTCATTGAAAATTTTAAAAGAAACTTCAAAGGTTTCAAAGTCTTTCCAAAACCCTCATTTACTCTCTTTTTCATTTATTCCAAATTTAAGCCAAATTTGAGAAAACTTTCAATAAAGAACCTTGTAGATATTTTTGAGAGCTACAATTTTGGTGTTTTAAGTTTTTCAAGTTTAGTTCAAATTTTTGAAGTAATTTCAAATTCTTTTTGAATTTCAACTGACTTTTCAAGAAGTCCATCCTAGAGGCCGAATTTGAAGTTGCTTCAGAATGAATTTTTGTAGATCTCAAAAAGTTGCTGAAAAGAGTCGCTGTTTTGGAGATTTTTGAGTGCAGCCTAATCTTTTGAAAAGTAATTTTGCAAATTTCGCGTTAGGGTTTGAGAAATAGAAAGAAAAGGGGGAAAGAAATGAGCGCTACAAGTACTAATGAAAGGGGGTGCACTGCCGCGCCGCTGTCGGCCCTTCTACGGGCTTCAGCGACGGCGAGCTTCATCTCCAGCCTTCGACGTCGAATCCGCCTCGGGCCTCGCGGTTCCTCGCATGTTCCATCTCTCGGCCCCGGGTGTAATCAGAGGGTCCCGACGCCGCCGCTTTCCAATTTGAGTTCCCTCCTGCCGCCGTACGACCACCGCCGGGCTCTCCTTAAATTGACGCAGCCCCGCCCGCTTCTGCTTAGCTAGTTTGGTCGGCCTTCACCCCTCTCTTTGGCGATTCATATTTGAGTCCAAAATCGTAGCCCTCGCGGTCCCGAATCGTAAGAACAGGGTCATCCTCTCCCGGGTCGTTTCTGCCGCCAGAATCGGGCCACAGATGGTACCTCGCCGCCCCAGCCGCTTCCAAAGTGAGCTCGCACAAAACCAAATTTAGAGTTTAGAGTCGCCGACGCGTGGATCATGGTCTGGCTCGACCGCTTTTGCGTAAAAACCCTAGAACCGGACGCGGACCTTTTGCCACGGAGAGCGCCGCCGCCATCAAGCTGCCGCCGGCGAAACTCCACCTCCGCCCTTCGCTCCGAAATGTCATCCAGCCGTGGAGCATCGGAGTCGCGGTGGAGTTTCTAGGTGCCTACCATGTCTTTGTTTTGTCGACTGCGATCTTAGCCGCCGAACGCTTCGACGCCGATTTAACTCGACGGCAGCCAGCTCACGCCTGCGGGTCGTACGCTAGTTAGCGGTCTCGGCCGAGGTTAGTGAGGGTCGCCTGTATGTGCCGCTTCGTTGCCGTATCTGTCACGGGAAAGCAAACCCGGCAGGAGTTTCACTGCCGCTGCATCTGCTTCGCTTTGCCGCCATGGCCGCCGGGCGAAAGTGTGCCGTTCCTTTGCGGCCGCTTGTGGCCTAGGATCGATGCGCTGTGGTCGCCGAGGGCATGTAGGTGTCGACTTCATCACGGGCCAGGTCACCGCGTGCTAAGAATCGCCGCACAACCACGGCATGGGCCGTGGTCAGACGGAGCCGCCGTGGACCTATGAAAATAGGAATAGGAAAACATTCAGTGGGCTCCTTTTTGCAAACTACGTGACTCGCCTGAATAGTGCTTCGTAGATTGGTAAATGTCAAAGAGAATCCAGGACCTTTTTCAAAAAGCCGTGGCAAACACTGGCAAAGTCAGCGTTGGGCCTACCGCTTCCCCTACTGGCTACGCGCATCTAACCTCGCTCGATGCTGCCCCTCGCACCGGGCCGTAGTAGCTTTCAGGTCCATGGCCGTTTTTGAATTAAATCGTCTCGCTTTTTATTATTTCAATGAATAGTGCATCTTTCCAAATTTTGTAGGAATTTATTTAGAGCTCTAAAAATTATAAAAATTTTTGTGTGTACTGCTCAAGATGTCTAGAATGTAGGAAAATTTCAAACTTGAATTTTGACCTGCTTTTGTCATGTTCTAAAAATTACCAGCTTTTAATTCAAAAAGGGATCTTTCGTGAATTTTATAAATTAATCTAGATTTCCAAAAATTCATGAAATTTTATTTTGAACTGCTTTTTATGATAGGACCTACTTGTAGAAAAAGTTTGGGGGTCAGTTTGAGTTAGCAATTATTTTTCTATTTTATGCTTTGTTTTATTTAGGAGGAAAATGAATGTTGTTTGATGTAGAAATGTTGTGTTGCTTTTTATGAGTTAGAGTCATACATGAATAAGATGGTCCTTGAGAACTCCTTAGGCAATGGTGATGATATCTTGTAGAGTAGTTCAACAAGTTGGTTTTTGTTAGGGTTGCAACTTTATCGTAAGGAAAGTTGTACTCAAAGTTGTTGTTTAAATTCCATGCACTTCAAAAGCATCATGTTTATCATTTTCGCATCATGTTGAAGCATGCATTATCTTCGTAGAGAATGATAGTGGGAACTTCAAAGTTGAAGCAAAGTTTCTGAGGAGATTGTGAACCCGTCCAAGGGGATTTGACATCTCGTGGATCGATCCCGAGCCCGAAAGTGTTACTTCACAAGGCAAGCCCCTGATACATTTAAACCCTCCTTGATTATTTTACAAAGTTTTTGACACACTTATGTTGATGATATGATGCATTAGGTGAATAGGAGTTGAGTGATTACCTATTTGATGCAAACCATCCTTGTGGATTGAATTATCATCCTTGATAACCTCGCTATTTCAAAGAGCTAGATGCTATGCTTTGCTTAAAAAGTTAGAATGCTTTTTACAATGTTTACAAAGTTCTTCAATGATGATTCACACTTAGAATGTGAGAGATAAGCAAATTGAGGCCGGCTCGCAACTTGCATTGAGAAGGGAGTTCTTTGTAGTGTTTCCCACAGCCTGAAGTCGAAGGACCGTCCGCTGGAAGGCCCTTGGATCATGAACTTTGTATACCGCCACATACTTTGGGTAAGCTTTGACCTCGGGTGTGCTAAATCTGGGAACGCACAACCGCCAAGACCGAGTGGGAGAGATGGCGGGAGTACAAGATACCTCGCTGGGTTAAAGTCCCGTGATGGAGGTGTATCGTAGATTCTCAGCGGCGAGGACGCGTCCCGCTTTTGGACGTAACTGGAGATGGTTGATATATGCAAGCTGGTGCTACATATATCGCGTGTGGTGAGGTATCCCCTACCGGGTTACAAGTGATTCGACCGCCGCTTGCTCCACGCATAAAAAGGAGACTTGATCCTCGTGACCTCCATCGAAGTGCAACATATGGAACCTTGAAGCTAGTAATAATGATGGTTTGGCTGGAAAAAGTGATTGCTTTATTAAAATGATCACCTAGAGAGAGGTTTCACTAAATTTGAGATAAAACTTTTGGAAAAGTAAGGATCTACTCTCAGCGTTTTTATGCAAAATGATCCTTTTGATCTTACCCTCGATTCCTATAGCCTCGCATTCCCCGAAAGTCTTCTCTATTTTCTGGGTCGTTAAGTCTTGTTGAGTACTCCCGCATCGTGGTTCTTTTGACCCTTGCTGCGTGTTGACTGCGCTATTGAATCGAGGTCATGCTCTGGGGCTCGACATGATCTAGTTATCTTCTATAGTTCTCGTTTTACTTCCTCGCAATTGTTAAGTTTACTCAAAATGTAACCTACTCACATTTGAAAAGTTTAATGTTATGATTCTTCCGCGACTGATCTATATTTTTGTAAACAAATGTTGTAATGTTGTAGCTACTCCTTTGTTGATCTCGTATGAGGTGTAATCTGGGTTTCGGCGACATCCCATGTGCTTCTAAGTTATTGGGTGCATTTGCACAAAATTGCCGAGGTCTTTTTGGGACAACGCATAAAAAGTGTGTGTGCCCAGAATTAGGAGGTTCTCTTTCACGCTTTGGTATCGTGAGCTCATACTGTGATCAGCTATCAACATTACTTTTGAAAAACTTCAAAATGATTTTGTAATCTAAAAAGTTTTTGAAAGTAACAAAATTGAAAAATGATGTCCTATCTTCCTTATGCTTGGCCGGAAGGCTTTAAGAAGACGCCTTGATGGGTTAAATAAGAGGCTTCAAGAAGTTTTCAACTCTTCTTATGAAGAACAACTAAAGAGTCAATATCGCCGCACAAAGTTCTCGCTTAAGAGCCAGCGCCATTCTCGCCAAGATCGTAGAAGATAGTATGTGAAGTAAAGCCCTATAGCTACTAAACCTCTAACATGAGGAAGCTAGAGTGCTAACGCCGCGGAAGACGATAAGACAAGCATGCATCATATCATCCATTTAATGTTGCGACTTCCTCTCTTTCATCATCTGGACAACTATTCCTCTTTTTATAGTTGTTTTGTCCTAATAAATTTCTAGCTCTTCCACGCAGGTTTAATTAATAAAACCTCCATTTGATAATCCTTGTTTCTATAAAGTCCTAATCATGTGACTTTCACCTTGCCTTGTTAATTCTATATCCTACCGAGATTATCCCTTTTGATTTTTCAATTCATGTATGTCTCGAAGTTTTGATTCCTTCAATCCTCGACATACGCCAATCCTCCCTTTGAATATCGTAAATGTGTCTACTGAGAGCAGCTATGGTTCCTTGTAGTTGTTCCATGGATGAATCTTGTCCTACACCGTGTTTTGTTTATCAATTGAAAATCTTTTTATTCCATAAGTTTCTAATCCTTGGAGATTTGTGAAATATCATATACCTTCGATACATCGGCACTTTTAAAACCCAAACTTGGAACCAATCCGCGATTTCGTTAAGTATGTGTCACTCCTTGATTCCTTTCAACCGCACACATGCTACCTCTGACGCCGCGTGTAACGACGTCCAATATCTTGCTCAAATATCACTCTTTGATTGAGTCCTCTCGTGTACTATGCTCTATGACTTGGAAACATCAGTCAAAACTTAAGGGTGTCGTATGGTGTTACTCTAGGTATTCGCCATTACTCTAAGTATATGATCGCGGATCCCTTACAAGCATACAATCAAAGTGTTGTTTGTTTTTAAATGTTCCATGGGGAAATTCTCACCTTCCTAAATTCCTCGCTGTTATAGCCAAATTCGATCTTGGCTATAATCTTGGCATTGTGATATGAGAGTACTATGGTTGTGCCCTATTATGGTGGCCATAACCGCGACCATGGTGCCGCGACTTTAACCTAGGGTCTCTTGTGTGCCGCGGCCACACAAGTTTCTACCTGGCGCTGACAAGCAGTATCGTGGTCTCATGGTTATGATCCATATTAGTCCCACGCATCGATGTGCTCTCTTCCATTTTATGAACTCATTCGAGAAAAATTCATGTCCACGCCTTACGTGAATTTTCTAAAAATCCCTTTGTTGTTGCAACCATCTTTTCATTTTGGTTGTAACCTGAATCGATCCTTTGTTATCATATAAAGTCTCTTGTAAGTCATTGTGTTTGACACTTCACCTTACCCGCTATTTGCCCTCACTGTTTGTCACCAAAATCTCTGGACGGATTTCTTTTAAGGGGGAATGATTGTAACATCCTTTATGTTAATATACAATTAAAAATATTAATCATGCATTATAAGCATCGCAGCATGCATGTTTGATAACTCCTCCTATGCATTAAGTAAAATAAGTTTATTTAATTAGCAATTGTTTTCGAAATAGGTTAGAGTGATTTTATGTTGATCACATGTTTTTGCTGCTAGGTATATGGATGGATGATGGTTTTATATTTATTAATTGATGGTTTGAAATTTGATCCAATTTCATTTTGATTTGGATTTCAAAAACCCTAATTTCAATGTATTCTTTTTATCCCCTTTTTCAATAATTTTTGGTTTGTGCATAAATTTTATCAAATTTCCAAAAGTAAAGTGTTTATCTTTTCTTTTAGGTACAATTTTCCATATTTGGAGTTTTCAAAGTTTATTGGAAAATTTTAAAGAAACTTCAAAGGTTTCAAAGTCTTCCAAACCCTCGATTTACTCCCTTTTTCATTTATTCCAAATTTAAGCTAAATTTGAGAAAATCAAATAAAGAACCTTGTAGATATTTTTGAGAGCTACAATTTTGGTGTTTTCTTTAAGTTTTTCAAGTTTAGTTCAAATTTTTGAAGTAATTTCAAATTCCTTTTTGAATTTCGAAACTGACTTTTCAAGAAGTCCATCCTAGAGGCCGAATTTGAAAGTCGCTCGTGAATGAATTTTGTAGATCTCAAAAAGTTATGAAAGAGTCATTTTTGGAGATTTTGAGTGCGCCTAATTTTTGGAAAGTAATTTGCAAATTTCAGCTTAGGGTTTGAGAAATAGAAAGAAAAAGGGGAAAGAACAGAGCCGCTTACAAAGTACTCACTGAAAGCGTGGGTACTGCCGCGGCTCAGGCGCCTCTTCGCCGGGTTTCCAGCGACGGCGAGCCATCTCCGCTCGGCGATGTCGAATCCGGCGCCAGCGGTCCTCGCTTATGTTCCATCTCTCGTCCCCGGCAACGAGGGTCCCGACGCCGCCGCTTCCAATTTGAGTTCTCCGCCGCCGTCGCACTCAATCACCGCCTTCCTTTAAATCGACGTAGCCCCGGCCCGCTTTCTGGCTTAGCTAGTTTGGTCAAGCTCACCCCTCTCTTGCGATTCATTTGAGTCCAAAATCGTAGAGTTCTCGCGGTCCTCAATCAGAAGAACAGGTCATCCTCTCCGTCCGCCGCAAGAATCGCTCGCCGCATGGCACCTCGCCAGTCGTCTCAATCGCCCTGAGTCCTCGCGACAAAACCGCCTAGGAGCTTTA
The DNA here is from genome assembly GCA_015847255.1 of Hyparrhenia diplandra. NCBI lineage: Eukaryota > Viridiplantae > Streptophyta > Magnoliopsida > Poales > Poaceae > Hyparrhenia > Hyparrhenia diplandra. The sequence continues at coordinate 46,649 of JADLZK010003244.1, forward strand.
GAGTCGCTTTGACGCCGTGATCATGGCTCGGCCGACTGCTTTTGCAGAAAACCCCTGAACCGCCAACGGGACTCTTGCTATCGGAGCGCCGCTCGCTTACCGCCGCTGCCGTAACCACCTCCTGCCCCGCTCTCACCCAAATCCCAGCCGCGGAGCACGGAGTCGCGGTGAGTTTCTAGTGCCTACCATGTCTTTGTTTCTTGTCGACTCAGCGCGATCTTAGCCGAACGCCGGACGCCGACGCACCCGACGGCAAGCTGCCCGGGCCGCTCGCGGGCGCTAGTATAGTGTGGCTGGTCTCGGGTCGATTAAGTTAGGGGAAAGGGCCGCCAGTATAAAGCCGCCGTGTTGCCGCAGTTTGTCGCCACGGAACAGCCCGCGAGTCATTGCCGCCGATCTCAGCAGCCGCTTGTCGCCATAGCCTTCGCCGACAGTGTGCCGGTTCCTTTGTCGCCGCTGCTTGTGGCCTAGATCGAGCGCGCAGGTCGCAGAGGGCATGTAGGTGCCGACCTATCGCCGGCGCGAGGTCACCGCTGCACGAAGAATCGCCGCAATAACCGCACGGCTGGGCCGCGGGTCGCGACGGAGCTGCCAGGACCTATGAAAAATAGAATAGGAAAAACATTCAGTGGGTCCTTTTGCAAACTACGGACTCCGCTTGAATAGTGCTTCGTGAGATTGGTAAATGTCAAAGAGAACGCAGGACCTTTTTGCAAGCGCCAGTGGCAACACTGGGCAGCTAGCATAGTGGGCCTCGCTTCCTCCCACACGCCATACGCCATCGACTGGTCAGCTGCTCGCACTGGCCGTAGTAGCTTTAGGCCCGATGGCCGCTTTTTGAATTAAATCGTTTCTGCTTTTATTATTTCAATGAATAGTGCGTATCTTTTCCCAAATTTTGTAGGAATTTATTTATGAGCTCTAAAAATTATGAAAAATTCTTTTGTGTGTGCCGCTCAAGATGTCTAGAATGTAGGAAAAATTTCAAACTTGAATTTTGACCTGTTTTGTCATGTTCTAAAAATTACGACTTAATTCAGGATCTTTTGTGAATTTTATAAATTAATCTAGATTTCCAAAATTCATGAAATTTTATTTTGAACTGCTTTTATGATAGGACCTACTTGTAGAAAAGTTTGGGGTCAGCTTTGAGTTAGTTAAATTATTTTCTATTTTTATGCTTTGTTTTATTTAGAGGAAAATGAATGTTGTTTGATGTAGAAATGTTGTGTTGTTTTATGAGCTAGAGTCATACATGAATAAGATGGTCCTTGAGAACTCCTTAGGCAATGGTGATGATATCTCTTGTAGAGTAGTTCAACAAGTTGGTTTTGTTAGGGTTGCAACTTTATCGTGAAGGAAAGTTGTACTCAAGTTGTTTTTTAAATTCCATGCACTTCAAAACATCATGTTTATCATTTCTACGATCATGTTGAAGCATGCATTATCTTCGTAGAGAACGACAGTGGGAACTTCAAAGTTGAAGAAGTTTCTGAGGAGATTGTGAACCCCTACTCCAAGTGGGATGGATGATCCGCGGATCGATCCCCGAGCCCGAAAGTGTTATTTCACAAGGCAAGCCCCGGATACATTTAAACCTCCTTGATTATTTACAAAGTTTTACACACTTATGTTGATGATATGATGCATTAGGTGAATAGGAGTTGAGTGGATTACTCTATTTGATGCATAACCATCCTTGTGATTGAATTATCATCCTTGATAAACCGCTTTATTTCCCCAAAAAGAGCTAGATGCTATGCTTTTGCTTAAAAGTTAGAATGCTTTTACAATGTTTACAAAAGTTCTTCAATGATGATTCACACTTAGAATGTAGAGATAGCTAAATCTGAGGCCTGCGTAACTTGCATTGAGAAGGGAGTCTCTTTGTAGTGTTTCCTACCGGAGCTTTCAAGCAAGGACCGTCCGCTAGGCCCCTTGATCATGAACTTTGTATAATCGCCACATACTTTGGGGTGCTTGATCTCGGGTGTGCTAAATCGTGAACGCATAAACCGCTGCAAGACCGGAGTGGAGAGATGGCGGAGTACAAGATACCTCACGGGTTAAAGTCCTGTGATGGAGGTGTATCAGATTCTCGCGTGCGAGGACGCCGTCCCCGCTTTTGGACCTAATCGGGAGATGGTTGATATATGCAAGTTTTGGTGCTACATATATCGTGGTGCGAGGTATCCCCGTACCGGGTTACAAGTGATTCAATCGGCCGCTTTGCTCCAATTTGCTAAAAGGAGACTTGATCCTCCGACCTCCATCGTAGCAATATATGGAACCCTTGAAGCTAGTAATAATGATGGTTTGGTTGGAAAGTGATTGCTTTATTAAATGATCACCTAGGAAGAGAGGTTTCACTAAATTTGAGATAAAACTTTGAAAAGTAAGGATCTACTCTTGGCAGCCTTTTATGCAAAATGAGTCCTTGATCTTACCCTCGATTCCTATAGCCTCGCATTCCTCGAGTCTTCTCCTATTTTCTTTAGTCTGTTAAAGTCTTTTGTTGATACTCCCGCATCAGGTTCTTTGACCCTTTGCGCAGTGTGTTGACTCGTATATTAACCGAGGTCATGCTCTGGGGCCTCATATGATCTAGTTATCTTCTATAGTTCTCGTTTACCTCCGCAATTAGGTTAGTTTACCTCAAAATGTAACCTACTCACATTTGAAAAAGTTTAATGTTATGATTCTTCCAAGACTCGATCTATATTTTTGTAAATAAATGTTGTAATGTTAGAAGTACTCCCTTTGTTGATCTCGTATGAGGTGTAATCGGTTTCCGGCGACACCCCATGTGCTTCTGCTATTGGGTGCATTTGCA